>JAMKQA010003535.1:0-15874 GCA_024699735.1 Posidonia australis
AGAATGATATTTTCACAAAGAAAACATGCTTTAAAATGTTTTAGGGGCTAAATGCAAATGTTCAGAACCTAAATGTAAGGAAAACATGTTCTAGGGACCTTGATGTGATAAAAACATGCATGAATAGGACTGCAATGCAATTGAAATTTAAATAGGACAAAAAGTGCAATTTTCACAATGCAATTTTAAATTATGAAAAGTCAAGGGTAACAAAATAAACTTTCAGGACTCTTTTGCAAAGAAATCATGAATATATGGGTCTTACTGTGAAGAAATAAAAATATATGGGAATGAAAATGAAATTAAAAATTAAACAGGAGTAAACATGCAATATTTACATAAATAATAATGAAATGAAACTTATTTAAATCTCGAGGGGCTTGAACATAAAATCACAGGACCTAAGTGTAATAAAAAAAAGGACATAAACGTAATAAAAAATGACCAGGATGTAGGAAAGGATCTGAATGCAACAACAATGGACCTGAAAGCAATTTTAGGGACCAAAAAGTAATTAAAAGGTGGACCTAAATGTAATTATTAAAAACTTAAAATAAAATAATAATAATAAACCCAAACCTCTTCTATTCGAAGATCGCCAGCGGATCACCGAAGACCCCTAGCCAGCACCAACTCTAGCGAGCTCCCGATGGCGACGCAGCGACGGGAAGGCATCGGCGGTGGTCGGGGAAGCACGGGGACACCACGGCGAGTTCCTCCGTGGCGGTGGTCTCGTCTGGGGAGGCCAGAGAGGCCTCCCCCACTTCGAGCTCCGACGTGCGGCCGCGGTCGCCGGAGAAGACAACGACGGAAGCTCCTAGCGGTGGCTTCGTGGCTGGGATGTTGCGGCGAGCACCGGGGAACCATCGGCCAGGCACGACGGGGCTGTGGAGCGTCGCGGATGAGGCTGGAACGGTGTGGGGCGCTCCCCCCGTCACGAGCTTCGGCAAGCATCCTGTCGACGTTGCAGGAGGGGCTGCAGCGGCGGAGGAGCGCGGGAAATGGTGGGGGAGCTCTAGGGGCCCACGACAGTGCTCCTGGACGTTGTGCGGAGGTCTGGGGACCCTCAGACCATCCCTCCCGCTAGATTCGCCGGTGATGACTCCAGTCATCTCCCACGGCGACGGCGAGCGGCGCTCCGTCTACCTGGGCCTCCGTGAGGCCATCCGCGGGCTTAGGGAGCAAGGCAGAAAAGGGAGGAGATGGAGGGGAGGCCCATAGGGCCTTCCTCGGACCTGGAAGCCTCTGGCCTCACCGGTGGTGGTGAACTCACCACCGAAGGCAAGAATAACGGTGCACAAGACCTGCGCACTCCGTTGGGATGCAATCTAAAGGACACAGGAGACTCTATTTTGCCTAAAGGAGCTCAATTGGAAACTAAAAGAGGGGGGGGTGAAAGTACTTGGGATGATGGGTTAGTTGTCCTTCGGCGAAGCTCGACGGCGGCGCTCCTTTGGGCGGATGCTCCGGCGGCTTTCGAAGGAGTCTCCTCGGTTGCAAAGGTGATGAAGGGAAAAGCTCTGGATGTGATGGCAGTGGAGGAACAAGGCTGTTACAGGGGGTCTCTTTGGAGGTCTCTGTGCTCTGTTTCTCCTCTTCGTTCTCTCCTCATCGTCCTCCTCTCTGTTGCGGTTTTCCTAGGTTTTTAAGGGATGTGGAATGCACGAGGAGGGTCGTGGCTGGCAGTTGTTCTTCGTGGGGGAGAGGAGTGGGTGCAGTTGGGGAGGAAAGGGGAGAGTGGGTCTCGTTGAGGGGAGGAAGAAGACTATTCATTTATTTTTACAAGTTCCTAACTTTTCAATTGAAATGGTTTGAGCTTAACGGGCTTGGTTTTGTTGGCTTTTGGTTTTTTCTTTTTTTGTTTTGTTTTAGTTTTTATTTTGGTTTTTAGGGTTTTGTTTTAGTATTTTGGTTTTGTTTTAAGCTTTTGATTTTGTTTTAAGTTTTTTTTTGTATTGGTGATTTTAATTAAATTTTGATTTTGTGATTTTGAAGTTTAATTGTTTTTAAATTAGGGTTTTTAGGAGTTTGAATTTAATTATGAGATATTAAGTTAGTTTCTTTTGGGATTAATTAAATGATTTAGGGTTTTTTGGTTTTAATCATTTTAAGTTTTTGTGACTTAATTAATTAGTTTTAAATTAGAATTTTCAAGATTTCAATTATTTTAGGGGTTTTTTGGATTTTAATTAGAGTTTTTAGTTTAAATTAAGGTTTTGGGTTTTAATTAAAGTTTTTGGGTTTTAATTGGAATTTTCGGTTTTAATTTAGGTTTTTTGGATTTTAGACATGGTTTTTAATTTAACTAGGGTTTTTTGGATTTTAATTAAAGTCTTGAGTTTGAATTAGGGTTTTTTGAATTTTCAGTTGAAATTTGTGTTTTTTGGATTTTAATTAACGTTTTGGGTTCAAATTAGGGTTCTTTAACTTAATTAAATGACTTTAGGGTTTTTTAAGTTTAATTTAGGTTTTCCTTGAAATTGAATGGATTAAAGTGGTTTAAAAATGGATTTTATTTGGTTTTGACTTTAATTAGGATTTTCACTTAATTAGTTTGGATTCTAAACGTTTTTAAGTGGATTTTGCTTGATTTTGATTTTAATTAGGGTGTTCACTTGATGTTTGGATTTTAAGTGTTTTAGGTGAATTTTGTTAATTTGGTTTTTAATTGGGGTTTTAATTAATTAATTAGAATTTTAAGTGGATTTAGGTGATTTTTGTTTATTTTTGGTTTTAATTAGTGATTTTACTTAATTAATTAAGGTTTTATGAGGATTTAGGTGAATTTTGTTTATTTTGGTTTTAATCTAGTGGTTTTTGCTTGGATTAATTTAGAGTGGGCATATGTGGGCCTAGAGTGGGCCTAGTGAGCTTGAGTGAGTCTAGTGGGCTTGTGTGGGCCTAATGGGCTTTTGTGGGCCTAAGTGGGCATAGGATTCTATGGAGTTAGGGTTTAGGAGTGATGATTGCAACCAGAGCATCTACGTGAGGAGCCTGCAACTGAGTAACTGCAAAATCGGGGTGTCTACAATTTATTTCTGTCATTAAGACTCTTTTAGCTGTTTATGGGTAGTTCTTGTACTATTGCGTAGCACAGGGGTGTTACACACACACACATACATACATACATATATATATATATATATATTATATTTTAACAACTTAGTTTTTCATGTATGTCCAGCACATTTTTCAATTTTATTGTATGACTGTTGTCCATTTGTTTTGTGATTCTACTGTCCAATTTTTGCTAGTAGTAGTTGCTAATCGATATTCAATGTTCTTTTTCGTTTTTCAATTTTCATATATATCAATTGTCAATTTGTCTAGTAGTTGATATTCAATGTCCATTTTCATGTATGTTAGTAGATTTTTCATGTATTGAAATAACATTTTTTTTTATAATGGAGTTGATTGTTGTAGATATTTACTAGTGTTAGTTAACTATTTCATAAAATATAGGAGATGTTATCAAATGACATGAAAATTCAAACTTCTAATGCCAATGAATGTTCATTGTATAATATTTCGATTGAGAACTGAAAATCGAACTGAACTGTTTGATTTTTGGACGGTTTGATTCTATTTGGTTTCAAATATATGCATGATTCGGTTCCAATATAATCAGAGCCAATAGATATGGTTCGGTTCATGGTTCTTGTAAGAACTAAATTGAACTGAACCATGTGCACTCCTACTCTTAATAAATTATTTGACTTCTTTATGTAAATCCTAATTCATATTACATTAGATTCTTTAATATTTTTTGAGTAAATATATTTAAAAAATTATTAAAATATATAGGCTAATAATGTTAATATTAAATAATATTTTAGGACCTTTAACTTTTAGTCATTTAATTTTATAATATTTTCAAAAGTTTATTTTAAATAAATTAATAATTAAGGTCAAGTGCAAACACAGTCTTATAATTTCATATTATAATTGAAAATATATTTTTAAAAATATAAATGAAAAAAATTGAAAATAATATTACATAATTTATGTTTTATAATCTTATTTTAAGCACGTATAGTTGATACGTACATCACATGTGTTTGGTTCACTAGTAATAAAAAAATCACGACACTAATGTTGTGGAGTTCTACACTTTAAACTCGATATCACCTTTGTCAAGTTTCACGAAGAAATGTCAAGTCCATCGATGTGTTTGTTTGATGAATTCCGCAACTCTTGTCCCTCCCGATGCAAATGGGGCTGAAGTCCCAAATAAATAGGTCAGAATTGAAGCACTCTAAGGCAGTGTTTGGTAACATTTATGGAAAAACAGATTATTTTCGTAAACAACGTTTTTGAAAAAACTAGTCTTCATTGTTTTTTATAATCAATATATTTGAAAGCTTTTATGCACGAACAAAAAATTGACGTATTGAAATAAGCTAGCATAAAAAAAACTGTTTAGTTCAGCTTTTCAAGAATAACCGCTTCTTTTTATAAGTTTGTTCTAATAATCATTACCAAACAGAGCTTAAGATGTGGATTGCAACTCCAATAACTGTAGCCAAAGAAAGATTTTGGGAGTCATTTAGAGGTAACTACTCACTAGGGCGGAGGAGTGTTCCACATATATTGAACAAAATACCATATAAGATTCATATTTTGACCAACAAATCAACTTTTATTTACGTTTTTTGCCATCATTAATCATTCTAACTGATCCCACTCTTTCCTTTTTTTTTCTACAACATAGGCTTGTCCATCGTCCCAAGATCTTTTCCCCTAACTTGAAGGAGTTCATTTGTAGTAGTGAAGTGGCGATCAACGACAAGGAAGTGACACCAGAGCGTAGGTGTGTTCCACATATATTGAACAAAATACCATATAAGATTCATATTTTGACCAACAAATCAACTTTTATTTACGTTTTTTGCCATCATAAATCATTCTAACTGATCCCTCTCTTTCCCTTTTTTTTCTTTCTACAACATAGGCTTGTCCATCGTCCCAAGATCTTTTCCCCTAACTTGAAGGAGTTCATTTGTAGTTGTGAAGTGGCGATCAACGACAAGGAAGTGACACTAGCGATTATCAAAGAGGAAGAGCGATATCAGCAAGGGAACCAGTGATTATTGAGGAGGAAGAATGACACCAACAAAGTGGAGTCCATTGGCAACTGCCTAGAAAAAGAAGATCAAAGTGACCATCGTAGCTCCCTCATCAGGTACATAAATCAACCAACACATGCACAGTAAGATTCCAACTTACTTGAAAGATCCACTGATTTATAAACTATTGAAGTTGTTGCTTGTGATTTAGCGAGAAGGACAAGCTAGGTCTACTAATTTGTTAACTAATGAAGTTACTGCTTACAATCTTAGCAAGAAGCACTTTTAACTATTGTAAATGCAGAATTTAGAAAAAATCTTCTCATGACACTAGTGTTATTTTTTAACTATTTTGAGGCCATTTCGTTGCTTCAATTTCCAACATATAAGGCACTTGAAATCTTTAACTAAAAAAATTCAATTTCTAACTTGAAATTACAAGAAATTGTAAACACCCCGATTTTGAGGTGACTCATAGATGAGTTTTCCAGATGTTGCTTTGGATGTGGCAAACCTAATTCCATTAGCTGAATCAACCACAAACCCATAGCAGGCCCGCAACCCAATTTGAAATCCAGACAAGTAGGGGAGAGCACCAAGTTAGAGCACCATGTTTGAGCACCAATGTGGAGCACCTAGCTGGAGCACCAAGCAGGAGTACATAAGTGGCGCACTTAGCCGGAGCACCAAGCTGGCGCGCAGCCACTTCTCAGACTGCTAGCTGCTGGCTACTGCCTTTCCACCTCCCATGGCTGTTACCTCCACCAACGAATATGCCATGGAATCTTCCAGGCTTTTCGCCTACGAGGCTCCTTGCATTCATAGGAGTTACCCATGAGAAAATCCTATATAAGGACACCCATAGGCAACCATTAGAAGGGGTTTGAAACATTGAGTTCAGCAAATCCTGATCTGAGCAAGCATCTTGCGCAAGCTATATCCTCTTTCCAGCAGCATATTCTCGTTTTCTGGAGCACTCCCTTGCATTCCAAAGCATCCTTGGTCCTTCCAAAGCAACAAGGATCTCTCTATCTTTGGTATTTCAAGAAGGAACACCTTGAGAGGTAGACTCCCTTTTTCTTCCTTCTCCTTTAAATCTCAACCATATCTCCATGATAAAACATGTTTTAAACCTCACATAGGATCTGATTTTTGCTATTATATTAGAGTTTTTCTTATAATAGAATGTTGATTTCATGTACAAGACACCTTGCATTCATAATCCATATGTTAATAATCAACATCATGTAGTTCTTAAGAGTAGTTTTATTATTATTCACCATTTTATTGCACTAAGATCCATGATCCATGTATATATGCTAAAATATGCAATAGAGATGTCCTTGATGTATTCACCACCTGCATGTTCTATTGAGTTTATTTTCTCATGCATATCCTTTTAGAATCTTACACAAACATTTTAGACATGAACCTGCAATTTATTATGTTTTTGAGTCACTTCATAATAAATTCGTTTTGCTCACTTTCATCACATCATTCTTTGTTTTCATCTGCATAAGCTGATTGACATTATTAAAAATCACCCATCTCTTTTCTGGGGAGCACCAATCTGGAGCACCTATATGGCGCACCAGAGTGACACACCTCTCCAGAGCACCACTCTGGCGCACCACTCAGGAGCACTAGACTGGTCAGAGAGTAAAACATTCACTTTTGCATATCTGCTTGCACGGTTTTCTGAATGATTTTGAGCATGATTCTTTTACTGCTTATTCTTTTATATTCCATGGTTTAGCATGCATGTTTTCTGTTTAAAACAAGATTATTTCCTAGCTGTTTTCTCCCTTAGGATAATCAGTCCTTGGTCAGAATATGGTAGGCTGGTTGCACCCTACTCCTACATGGAGAGCCTTGTGCATCAGCCCATGATCCAGTGACATGGCTGAGTCTTGCTTCTTTCATTTTAGCATAAATAGGTGTGGTCTTGTGTGAGGCTACCAGCCCTTGGGCACAAGGTCCACAAGTCATTGCACTTACATTTCTTTCTTGTTTAAGGCATGTTTTTCAAGTTTTGCGAAGGATTTTACATGGCATGATTTTCCAGAATGCATTCTCATGTGATTTGGCACTGCATGGATTTTTGTTTTCCCTCAGCACATCTTTCTGGCCCACATAGGAGCACCTAGGTGGCGCACCAGACTGGAGCACCAGTTTGGCGCACCTAACAGGCACATCAGCCTGTTTTCAGTAGCAAACAGCAGGTTTTCATATGGTTTTAGCATGCTTTCTCGACACGATTTGCTTCTGGATTTTTTCTTGATTTTCTTCCTTGATATATCAGATTTCTATGCATGTTAGATTGCATTTAGCATATAGCAAAGCAAGGATGAAAAATCACTCGAAATTGATAAATCTTTGATTTTATTCGTGCAATGACTTTGCATCGACACTTGACTCGACATACGAGTGATACTTCTGAGCATTAGCACACACGCCTGCACATCATGCACCCATATTTTAAACACCACACACATTAGCATGGAATGGCATATAGCCCTCGGGCGTATAGCAAAGGCTGAAAAGTCGATATTTCATAAGCAAAAGAGACACCAATAGAAGACCGATTTATCAGGCGCACGAGGGTGCCTAATACCTTCCTCGTGCGCAACAGGGATCCCTACCCAGTCTGGCGCACCAATTAGGCACATCAGCCTGTTTTTCTGTAGCACACCGCAGCTTTCGCATAGTTTTTAGCATGATTTCTTGTCTTGATTTATCTCTACATTCTTCTGGTTTTCTTCCTTGATGCACCATGAAGACCCAACTCTGTTTTCAAACCTTTTATGCATGTTAGATCACATGTGGCATGTAGTAAAGCAAGGATGAAAAATCACTCGAAATATTTAGATCCTTAATCTATTTCTGCAATATCTTTGCATCAACACTTGACCCATTACATGAGTGATATTTCTGAGCATTAGGACACACCCCTGCACTTCATGCATCTTTGTCTAGCATAGGACACCGCTCACATAGAATGGCATGTCATATCGCTCTCGGGCGTACAGTAAAGGCTGAAAAGCCATCATTTCATAAGCAAATGAGAAACCTATAAAAGACCGATTTATCGGTCGCACAAGGATGCCTAATACCTTCCTCGTGCGTAACAGGGATCCTTACCCATTTTCTGGTTTGAGACCTTTTCCATTGGTTTTTATATGCAAGGCTTGAATGATTCTTTTATGGTTTTCCTTGTCTTCCATTTAAATAGACTAGGTGGCGACTCCTGCAATTTTATTTTATTCTAGCATTTTATTGATTTGCCGTGACTTTGCCGACCCTCGTTGATTTGGCCTCGTGCCAAGTCCCGAGGCTGTCACCGGCATGGTTACACATATATCACATACATATGAGGTGTTCACAGACGCCCTTTAGAGCCCAAGCACTTGAGAATTAGAATCCCAGACTCAACTAGCATTGACACTAAGGATAATCCAAGTCCTTTATGCTGGGACTATATAGTACCACTACCACAGTCGCGAGACTCCACCTTTAGATTTAAGTTCAAAAACCACGAAAAACATTTTTAAAACATATGTAGTTCCTCTTCAAAACATTTTTCATTGCATAATTCATTTTTTGGATTAAAAACCACAATCATACATAAGATATCCATTGAAAACAGGGTCTGTCAGACCCAAAATGCAGTACTAACCCGCGGTACCAACCCACAGGGGTGGTCTATGGGGCCAACCCGTGAGTTGGGTTTTTACAAACACTTTTGCTATGCCATCACTGCACATAATTTGCATATACTTTTGCGTAATAATTCATGGCTAAATTGCATGTTTATTTCCCTTCTTGTATATGCCATGCCTAGGAGATTAGAGACGTGTTTGCTCTCCCCTTTTGGTTAATAAAAAACGTAACAACCAAAATCAATAAATCAGGCAAACTAGTGACAAATTGCAAATTTCCCCCACAATTTAATAAATTGGCAAGTAAAAGACTCAAAGCATACTTTGCATACATCATATAGGGCATGCATATTCTCCTTTCCTTAGTTCGCCTATATAGTCTGTGATGGACAATTCTCGGTGGCTCATCCTATGGCTTTGGCGTGGGATGAAATATCGGGTTTGTCCCCCCTTGTCCGGGGTCGTGTTGGTGTAGTAGAGGGTACAACCTACTGCTATGGCAGAGGACGATGCCCCGAAAGCACCACCCGTTCACTGCCTAGGCTATGGCCAGAATTTAGAATGTGGACCTTACTTTCTCTAGACTTGAGTCAGAGACCCATTCACCCTTGTGTGAACCCAGTGTAGACAGCTTAACAGGACACCCCTAGTTGGTGAGAGAGTGCGTACTAGAAGCATTCATTTGCATCTCATACCACCATAAACATTGCATCTTTTCTAACTTGTTGGTTTTTGTGCATAGGATTTCTGGTATGTGAGTTTCCTTAGCCTGAGCTCTGGTCCCTTCCATTCACTAACTCTGTTTGCGACCTTATTCACGACCGCATCTCCCGAGTTATTCGTCATTTCCGATGATAGCTCATCCTAGGATTCGTCCTATCCTTCTCAGCCGCAGTCCAATCCTTACTCGCTCGCGATCCACGATAGCCCAGCATGCCAGCGAGTCCTTTTCCCCTGTTGTCCAGGAGGAGGTCCCTGTCTCGGGAAACTCTTCATTTGTGTCTGTTCCAGTCATCATTGCTGCCTCTACCTTTGCCTTAGCCTCAAGAGGACCTCCACCACCTCAATTCCGTGTCCCTATGGCAACCCCGCCTTCTGGGCCACCTGCCTGGTCTTCTCCTACTGTTGGGGCCACAGCAGTTGAGTCTATCTCACCTCAGGGCTATGTGTTTTCTAGTTCTCCTCCCATTGCGGCTGTTTCAGTAGTAGCCACCCCCCAGTTCTGTCAACTGGGATCTAAGCCTCTTGTTTCATCTCCTGTCTTGCCTCCCTCCTTTGGAGCCACTGGTGACGATCCCGTCACCGCGCAACTGCAAATGTCGGCCCTCGCCCAGCTGTTGCAGGGATAAGCACTTGTGCTCCAACCCTTTTCAGCTCTGTCCTTCCTGACTCCCGAGGTGCCTGCGAAACCGGCTTTAGGACCACAGTTTGCACCCACTGCACTCCCTCCACAGCCATCTCCATCCCTTGTCTCTCCAGGGATAAAGGTGTTGATATTACGTTTTGTTACACCTGCACTGCACCCACCACAGCATGGATCCCTTCTATCTGGTGGCCAGCCCTCTAGGCGGGCGGGAGCACAACCATCCGTGTGCATTATACTGGAGACCATCCCGGTTCAACAACTCGTGCTCCCACATTCTGCACCACTTGTTGCACCACCCCCTGCATTATCCTCACCCTTTTACCACACACAATGTTCATCTTTTGTCCTTCAGCACACTACACCCATGCACGGGTACACTGGCCATCATGTCGTAGCACCAGACGACGGAATGGTGGATCCGGAGGAGCCCCTAGGAGTGACCCATATAGTGTACGCGGATCCCGCCTCTACTGCACAATCCACAGTTGCAGTAGCTCCGGATGCTCTCCTCATAAGAGTAAATGATCTGTAGTGCACTCTTTGACAAGTGCATGGCGGGGACCGCCAGTCCTACCAATTCCGGGACCTTTGTTATTTTCCAGAGGCGACGCTCCCCCCGAATTTCCAAATCCAGGAATTTGAAAAATACAATAGTAGGGGCTGCCCAATTGCCCACCTAAAAGCCTATTACGGAGATCTCGCCCAGCTCCAGGCTGACGAGAGGTTGTTGATCCACCAGTTCCAAAAGAGTCTCACGGGGCCCTCGTTGAAGTGGTTGACTTCCCTCAACATGGCCACCATCAGGACTTGGGACGACCTTACACAGGCGTTCCTGGAGCAACATTCCTTCAACCTCGTCTTAGCTCCCTAACGGGAAGACTTAGTCGCTCTCGAGCAAAGTCCCCAAGAAACATTTGGGGAGTATCTTGGACGTTGGCGCTCCTTGACTTCACAAGTCAAAGATAGACCCTCCGACGAGGAGTCTATCGAGATTGTAATCTGAGGAGCACAGCCAGTGGTCGAAGCTTTGCTTAGCATCCAACCTGTCACCACTTTTTCGGCATTGCTTCAGGCGGGCGCCCGTGTTGAGAGCTCACTGCACGACGGCAGTTTTCCAGCACTCTCAGCATTTGCCAAACAGGCCACTGCCTCACATAGTGGCCCTAGCAGCAACAACAACAACAACACCAATCCACCCAGGAGGCGGGATCCCTCCAAAAATACAGTTTCTTATATCAGATCCCCTGCTGCTCCGGTAAATGTCCGCCCGCCCCTGCAATGCCAAGTAGAGTATACACCCACTCCTACACCTAGAGCATCGCATGCATCACACATTACCCCCATTGCCACACCAGTATACCCTAATCCGCCGACCAGGACGCGCCCACCGTTGGCAGATCCACAACAGAAGCGACAACGCCGTGACAGGCGCCGCTATACCCCTTTAGTGGAGCCGTTGAGCATGGTATTTTCCAAAGTCGCATCCCTGCTGAGGCTGCCTGAGGTGCTTGACATTCAGGGACGCTGTCTTGAATTTGATTGACCAGAGGGTCATAGTGATTAATACCCAGGCAGCTGGCCCAGCACACACACCAGTGGCCGCCCCAGCACAGCCAGCACACCCCAGCATAGTCAGTCAACCCTTGCCCCAGGTTCCTCGGGAGTCAATTTTGTTTCTTCTGCTTCTTCTTCTTCTGACTTTATCTCTTCCCCTATCCGTCCAACCGACTTGATTCATGATGAGTCGTCCCCTTTTCCCTACCAGTTGTATCGTTCTTTCCTCGGCGATTCCGAAGAATCTATTCTTATGATCAGTCTGGTTGTTGAGTCGGGGTATCCTGAGGCACCGCCTGTTGTGTATACCCAGCCACCAACCCAATCTATTTATCTGCCTAGCCCCAATCTGGGCCAAGTCAGCCAGCACATCCTCAGGCCCATCAGTACCCTTACCAATACTCCCAGCATCCTCAAGTTTGTCCTCCTACTCACCCATTTTCTTTAGACACTCCTGTACAATTAGCAGCCCGCCCCCCGGTTATTGTTACTCTGACCCATGACACGCATCGTGTTCCTTACAATTATGCCATAAGAATGTGTGCAGAAGTGACACAATCGGGCAGAGTATACAAACCCCCAACAACTAGGCCGAATTTTCCAATTTTAACCCCTAACCAGTTACAATCCCAGCCATCTAGGTCACCAGCACCTATAGCAGCAGCCCCTGTCCAACTCCAAGCACATTCTCCTCAACTGCCTATGCCTAGAATAGTACCACCCAATCCAACCACTAGCAGCCAACCTTCAGCTGACATCACTGCCCAGCTTAAGAAGGTTGAAGCCGATATTTCCATCTCAGACCTAATCCATACATCGGCTGAGCATTGAGAAGCCTTCCTTAGGGTTTTTCAGGCGACCCGTGTTTCCCAGACTATAGAACCTGCTACCCTAGAAAATATGGTAGGAATGATAGCAGCGCCTCAGGTTATCTCCTTCTCTAGTCTAGAGTTACCTCCTTCTGGCTCCAATCATAATTCCCCCTTGTTCATCACTACGCAACATCGAAGCTTCCGCATCCCCCTCACATTGGTGCACAATGATGGAGGCTTAAATGCTTGCCCTTTGCGCACAGCAAGTGCAATCGGATTCAAGCCCAACCAGCTGTGAAAGGAATGACGGCATTCGATAATACGCATCATGATGCGCTTGGAGTCCTGTCATTCCTCTAACTATAGGCCCTGCTCGCTTTGACGTAGAATTCTACGTCGTAGACATCGAACCCTCTTTCAATCTTTTGCTTGGATGCCCTTGGCTTCGCAAGCATCAAAATATTCCTTCAACCCTCCATCGAATGATTAAGTTCTGCTGGGATGACAATGTTGTTGTTGTCTTGGCAGAGGATATGGAGAAGGTTGAATCTATCTCTGCTCTAGCCCCTCAGACCATTCACTTCGAGCCTAAGCCTTTCGATGCCCTTTATCGGGTTGACCGGTTTGAGCCGGTTAATTTCATTCCACCCTTAGAGCTTATCGGCCATTTGGCCACTTCTGGCAACCCATGTTTAATGGTCGACAACCTGTGTCGCAAATGGGGATACGAGAAAGGATCGCCTCTGGGGCGTTATGGCCATGGAATCGTCGAGCCGATCGAGGCCGAAGAATGGATTGAGCGAGACAGTTTGGGTTATGAGCAGTGCAGCTAGAGGAAGAGATCGCAACGCCATGGTATGTCTTCCAGGATGATTATTCCACGGAATTTAGCCAACTTTATTAGCGCAGGCATTATGGATCCGAACCACAATTCATATGCAGTGTCAGCGCCATCAGCTTGGGTCTGTCTAGAGGATTCATATCAGGACAGCGCAGGCACAGAGATAGAGCAGCAGGGTACGAGTCAGGAGATCATGCAGAACAGTGGTCGGACAGAGTAGTTAGCAGTCCAGATAGTGGTCCAAGAAACTGACTCAGATGAGGACATTGGGGATCTAGACCTCTTATTCCAGGAGCAGCTGGATATGCTAGCAAAAGACCTAGCAGAGCATGATCGCATAAGGAAGGGTGAAGCAGTTGCCATATCAACACCAGCAGAAGCACCAGTACTACCCCAGGACCAAGTTTCAATTGTGGTCCTGCATGAAACAGGCAGAAGGGATGCTAAACCATTGGAGTTAATCTCCTGTCAGCTGGGAGGCGGGTCTAGCTAGTATTGGTAGTATAAGCCTCACCTGGAGGGTGAGGATCAAAACCTTGATTTAAGCGTGAGTTGGACAGGCGGCAGCAGTCTCACCAACCTACAACAGAGCAGTCGCCAGCAAGTAGAATTTTGTACAGCTAACAGAAAAATGGAAAATACCAAAAAAAAAACAAAAAATCAAAATCCAAAAACAAAAATAAGGAGGCATCAGCATCAGAGGTAGGGACTCCCAACTCCTCAGATCATCCAGACAAGGAAACAGAAGAAGTAGCACAATGTCGATAAGCACCATCATGGCGCGGAATCAGAAGAGGTCATCTAAGTTGACATAACAGATCCAGCATTTGAGAAAGAAATCCTGTCAGAGCTAATCGCCTATGAAGAAGAGGATGAAGTTCGGGGAGCAGATAATGAGGATGAGCCATCATAGACCCCATTTTATGATAATGATCCAGATGGCCCAAACCTTCACGTAGAGGAGGAAACAGAGCTAATCAATATCGGCACGGCAGAAGAGATTAAGGAAACACGCATCAGTGCCAATTTACCTCCACAAGGAAAGGCAGAGTTTATAACTTTTCTAAAAGAATATGTAGTTGTCATTACATGGAGCTATGATGACATGGTGGGACTAGACATTGAAGTGGTAATTCATACATTACCACTAATACAAAATTCAAAGCCAGTCAAACAGATGCTCCGTAAATGGCACCCCTAGTGGCTCTTAAAGCTTAAAGAAAAAATTATGAAACAACACAAAGTCAATTTCCTCAAAGTCGTGTTATATTCTGAATGGCTCGCCAACGTGGTGCCAGTGTCGAAAAAGGATGGACGGGTTCGCATGTGGATTGATTATCGAGATCTCAACAAAGCGAGTCCTAAAGATGATTTCCTACTCCCCCACATCGATATTCTGGTAAACAACACCGTAGGGCATAAGATGTTGTCATTTATGGACGGGTTTTCTGGATACAACCAGATCAGAATGGCCGAAGAAGATATGGAGAAGACATCTTTCATCACTCCATGGGGAGTCTTCTGTTACAGAGTAATGCCATTCGGGTTGAAGAATGTAGGTGCAATATACCAAAGGGCCATGACAGCTTTATTCCACGATCTTATGCATCAAAAGGTTGAAGTATACGTGGATGACATGATTGCTAAATCTAATCCTAGGACCATCTCTCCTGCTTGAGAAGGTTGTTTGAGCACCTGGGGAAGTATAAGTTCCGCCTGAACCCTAACAAATGTGTTTTTGGGGTATCCTCTGGAAAGCTATTGGGTTACATCATCAGTTAGAGGGGAATTAAAGTGGACCCCCACAAAGCCAGAGCTATTGTTGACATGCCTCCTCCGACCACCGAGAAAGAGATTTGTGGTTTATTAGGTCGGCTACAATACATCAGCAGGTTCATTGCACAGTGTAGACACCCTAATTTTGAACTCATTTGGCAGTAGGCTCCTTCGGTTGATGCTTTGGTCGCAACCACCAAAACCCTATCTCACACACGCCCAATTAGGTTCACACTAGCCCACATGACCAAATAAAACACTAAAACAAAGTAAAATTCACTGAAAAGTAAATAAAACACTTAATCCAGCTAAAATCCACCCAAAACCCTAACAAGAACCCTAATCAAACAAAATCCAATTAAATCCACTTAAAAATCCAGCCATAAATCCTAATCCACTTAATCCAGCTAAATCCACTTAGAATTCGATAAAACCCTAATTAATCGAATTTTTAAACCCTAATCAAGTGAAAAGAAATTAAAATCCATTAAATAAAGTTAGAACATTAGTTCAAGCTTAATCCAAATTAAATCACTTAAAAATTCGAATAAATAAGTAAAAACCCTAATTAAAATGAAAATCCATTAAAAACCTTAATTAATAAAATTTTAAAACCTTAATTAATCCAAAAACCCTAACTAAACCCAAAAAAACCAAATAAACATGAAAAATCCCAATTAATCAATAAATAAACCTTAATTAACTAAATAAACCCTAATTAAAACTTAAAACCATAATTTCAAATCAATTAAATAAAACCCTAAAATCCAAAATTAATAATCACATTCAACTCACAAAAT
>JAMKQA010003536.1:0-12640 GCA_024699735.1 Posidonia australis
GCAACCAAACTCTAGCCACACGCAATCCACCGAAGCATGACCAACGACGTCTACACTGCCATAATGATGGCCACCCAATGCAAGAGCGTTCACCGTCCCAGGATTCTCCCTCTTTAGAGAACCCTTACAAGGCCAATCCCTCTCTGGGAAGGTAGTCCTGTCTCTCAAGACACTACCAACTACGGGGCACGTGTCCTACCCGCACTGGTCACCACAGGGTATGCCTCCTCACGACGTCCTCCACATGGTGCTCAGGAGAGAGTGTCATACCTCCACACCTGACAACACCCGAGCCTTAGTGCTTACAGCAACAACAGAAGTATCATACCTCCCCGTCATGACACAAGTCACCTCAACCCGCGGACCACAACCCTAGCCTCGAGATGATAGTTAGGGAGTCTCATACTTCCAAGACTCGACGACCCTCAGCCTTAGGTATCTAGGCCCCAACCTCAACCATGGAGACGCGTTCGACCACCTGAGGATGTCGTCACATTCCCTGGTCTTGACAACACGGTCCCACAGTGTCTCGACCCGCACACAAAAAACTAGAAAAAACCATTTTCCAAAACAAACACTCTTTGAAACCATTTTCAAAACCATTTTATACCTTTGGAAATTCCTTCAAAACCTCGATAAAATGCCACATCACGTGTCCCACAGGATCACCACTGATGGCCCACAATCCATCTCAAATGGACAACACAAACCAATCCGAGAACCCTTGTAAAACACATTTTATAAAAACAGCTGGGTCCTAATTCGGCATGCTGAAATAGGTTTAGTATGCTGAAAATCACTAGATCGGTAGACTGATTTGGATCAGTAGATCGAAACAGGTAAACGATCAACACTCATGCTCAAAATCGGCATACCGAAAATGATTCGGTTGACTAAAATCTCTTGATTCAGTTGACCGTCTAAAATTGAACAACCGAAGTTCGACCAGAGGACCTAATCTAACAGAAAAATGGCATACCGAAATGGTTCGGTATGCCGTTTTCTGTGAAACCAGAAAACGGCCCAAAGCTGAAATTTTTGAAATCGTCCAAAGTGGGACCTATGATTGGACCCCCAAAACAAATACCAAAAATCTCACATAAAATATAAGATGTAGACCCTCGAGTCTACTCCAAAACCCAACAAGCAAAACCAAAATCCATTCACCATGCATCAAGATATAAATTCGTAAAGACAAAAAGGGTCAAAAGACCTAAAATGCAACAACTGCCATTAATACCCATAAATACCTCCATAAATTCTATAAGTATAAATTTAGCTAGACTTCATGCATTCCTACCATCTTCTACCAATTTCATGCTTTCTATACAAGGGAGAGTCAAAAGAGACTCCACACGTCCACGATCACTCCACGACCTCAAGGACGCCCCACTGAAGCTCCACACACCGCCGTAAGCCATTGCACACCTTCGTCGACTCTCGAGCACACCGAACAAGGGAGAGTCAAAAGAGAGAGAGAGGAGCGAGATAGGGGAAGGGGAAGAAAGTGGGTGGGTGTGGGTGGGTGTGAGTGGAAAAGAGTGAGAGAGAAGGAAGAAATAGGGGAGGAGATGGGGAAGAGACAGGGAAGAGGGAGAAAGAGGGTGGGGGTGAATGGGGAGAGTGGGAGAGAAGGAGAGGACGAGTGAGGGAGGAGAAGCAGTGGTGCTCAAGAGGAGGAGGGAAGATGCACAGAGAAAGAGGAGGAGAGGTGCGGAGGAAGGAGGTTGACAAGCACAAATAAAAAGGTGCTGAGGGTGGTAGTTGCATTCATGCATGAATAGTGCAACCACCAGCCTCTCGCACGAGCTAACAATCCACCACACCAATCACTCCCACCAACCAGCCCACAAATGCAGGCCCCACACGGACCCACACACGAGCCCACAAGCATAGTGCCACAATGCATAGTGCCAACCATGCACAGGGACACGCAAACAGAAGCCGGCCCACGAGGGCCAAGTCCAAATCACAATATCACACTAACGGGCCTCGGAACAGTAACACTTGTCCAAGAATAAATTCATTATAATGTAAATAATTACAAAATGAAATTACAAGTGTTACAGAGATGGAGGATAGACTAGCTAGGCTAGTCTTTCATCTCAACCTGGTGATGCCACTAGGGGAGCACAATTTGGTTTGGAGATATTTGCAATCTATCAGCATGGCATTGAATGGTAGAGAGTTTGATGCCAGTTTCATCATTATAGACATGCAAGAGTACGACATGATACTAGGCATGGATTAGCTGGCTCAGCATTCTGCTCTGATTGACTGTGCTTGGAGGAGAGTGTATTTTGGTTCTACTAACAATGGTTCCTTCTTTGTGCAAGGCATATGCCAAGGTGAGACTAAGTTCGTTATTTCAACAATGAAGGCCTACAAGTCATTGGCCAAGGAGTGTGTGGGGTACCTAGCTAGTGTTGTTACCTCCACATTTTCTAAGCTAAGAGTTCACAACATTTCTATGGTATGTGACTATATCGATCTGTTTCCTGACTTGCTACCTCATAGTCAAGTAGAGTTCTCAATTGATCTGGTTCTAGGATCTAATGTTGTTTTGAAGCCTCCTTATTGCATGGCACCAACAGAATTGAGATAGCTCAAGTCGCAATTGCAGGAGTTGTTGGACAAGGCTTTCATTAAGCCAAGTGTGTCTCCATGGGATGTGTCTGTCTTGTTCGTTTGCAAGAAGGATGATTTGCTCTGATTGTGTATGGATTACCGAATGTTGAACCAAAAAATAGTGAAGAACAAGTACCCTTTACCCTACATTGATAACAATTAGTAGCAATCAGCTTCACCGTTCTGAAAGATTGATTTGAAGTCAAGATACCACCAGATGAGGATCTGAGACTCAGATTTTCAAAAGATTGCTTTCCAAATGTGGTACGACCACATTGAGTTCCTGGTTATACCCTTCGACTTAACTAATGACCCTGCTATTTTCATGGATTTGATGAATAGGATATTCAAACCTTTTCTGGACTAGTTTGTGGTGGTCTTTGTAGATGATGTACCGTTTTTTTCTAGATGTGGAGACCCATGCCTTGCATTTTAGGGCAGTCCAAGATACTCTAAGACAACATCAGTTGTATGCTAAGTTCTCCAAGTGTGAATTCTAGCTGAGTGAAGTCATCTTCCTTGGTCTCCTTATTTCAGGAGAAGGCATCAGAGTAGATCCTACCAAGGTAGAAGTAGTGAGTAGTTGGAAGTGGCCCAAGTCTGTATTAAAGATCAAAAGCTTCTTGGGTTTGACAGGCTATTACAGGTGATTCATCAGGGACTTCTCCTCTATAGTTGTGCCTTTCATGGAGTTGACGTGGAAGGGAGTTCCATTTACTTGGGACCACGATTGCGAAATGAGTTGAAGGTTCATCTAGTTTCCACTCCTGTGCTGACTCTACCTTCTGGAAATGGTGGCTTCACGGTTTATAGTGATGCCTGTGGTGTTAGGTTAGGTTGTGTTCTGATGCAGCATGGCAATGTTATAGCATATGCTTCTTGCCAGCTAATGGATCATGAGAAGAACTACTCTATCTATGATTTGGAGATCGTTGCGGTAGTGTTCATGCTCAAGCTTTGGCGACACTAACTGTATTAAGAATAGTTTGTGGTCTTCATTGATCAGCAGAGTGTGAAGTTTATATTTACTCAAAAGGACCTCAACATAAGACAGTGTAGATGAGTGGAGTATTTGAAAGACTATGATTTTAGCTTGGCCTACCACCTTGGAAAGGCCAACATGGTCGCTATTGCTCTAAGGCAGCGTACGCATGTAATGGTGAGCCTGATGGTCAAAGAGTGGACCATGCTAGAGGATTTAGTGGATTGTAGGCCCAAGAGCAAGCTCGAGGAATGGTTGGCACTTGGGTGGCTAACTTGTCTGTTCGCCCCAAGCTAGTGGAGTTTATTGTTGCTTGTCAACAGCTAGATCCTTTTGTCGAGGTTGCTTTTGGGAAGCCGAAGATTAGAGAAGAGCCTCATTTTTTTGTTGCGGCATATGGAGAGTTGAGGTACAATTTGCACTTGTATGTGTCCCAACATTAGGAGGCCAGACAAAGGTTGCTAGATGAAGCTCATTGGTCCAAGTACACCAATCATCCTGAGAGTACAAAGATGTATCAAGACTTGAAGAGGAATTCCGAGTGGCTTGGCATGAAGAGAGATATGCTGACCAGGTGGTGAAGTGCATGACTTGCTAGTTGGTCACGATAGAGAATCAGAAGCCTAGAGGAACTTTGCAGTTTGGACATTCCTGTGTGGAAGTGGGAACACTTATCCATGAATTTTGTGACTAGTTTGCCACATACTAAGAGAAAGAATGACACCATGTGGGTGATTGTGGATTAGCTGACCAAGTCTAAGCATTTTCTTGCAATCTGGGTGAATTTCTTGATGCATCTATTAGCAGAATTGTATCTATCAGAGATTCTCTAGTTGCACTATGTTCCATGTCCATTATGTCTAACAAAGACATAGGGTTTACCTTGAGGTTCTGGAGGACTCTACAGGAAGATTTTGGCATAATGCACAATTTTAGCATGGTGTTCCATTCTAAGTTAGATGGCTAGCCAAAGAAGACCATCCAGGCATTGGAGGATATGCTTAGTGCATGTGCCTTGGATTTGTAGGGGAGTTAGAAGGACCATCTTCCTTTACTGGAGTTTGCTTACAATAACAGCTTCCACTCTAGCATTGGGATGGCGCCATACGAAGTCTTGTATGGTAGGCCATGTAGATCTCCAATTTGCTAGAGCAAAGTAGGATAACGATAGCTCTTTGTCTAGAGATTGTGTAGCTATATGTAGATAGGGTGGATCTGATCTGCAAGACACTTGTGGCTGCACAAAGTCAAGAGAAGAGCTATACTGACTAGAGACAGAAACTGCTGGAATTCCTGATGGGGGATTTTGTTTTCTTAAAAGTTTCATCGACCAAGGGTGTGATGAGATTTGGGAAGTGTGGGAAGCTGAATCCTAGGTATATTGTCCCATACCAAATCACGTAGAGAGTTGAAGAAGTTTTTTATAGACTCGATCTACTACCAGAGTTGTCAGTTATTCATGATGACTTTTATGTCTCCATGCTGAGGAAGTATCTAGATGATGCTTCACAGGTGATCCCAGTTCAGCCAAAAGTTCTTCAATAAAATCTATCTTTTGTGGAGGATGTTGTCTAAATCATCGACAGAAGGAAATAGGTGTTGCAGAACAAGGTGATTCCACTTGTTCTTATATGATGGCAGCATCATGGAGCTGAGAAGGCTACTTGGGAATGTAAGGATGCTATCCTAGCCCAGGATCCTTGTCTTTTGCCTACCAATGATTTCAAGGGTGAAATCTCTTTTAAGGTGGTTAGGATGTAACACCCAAAAATTCATCTGTCTTGTAATTATCCAGAATTAATGAAATTTAATTGTGTGTGGGTGTTACTAGCCTAAAGCCTAATTCTGTTAGCTCTGTGATTGGTGTTTTAAGCTTATTTCTTGTTCTGGCCACTGAATTGACTAGAATTATGGGTTCCTACTGTGGATTGGTTTCTCATAATAGAGTCGCAGGTTAGTTCTGTGGTTTGCACTCGTAGGATAGTGCCATGTATTTGCTCCATGGGGTGCATTCAATTAATTTAGTTTTTCCTATTTTGGGTTGGTGTTGACTGTGAAGTCACTGGAGTTGTGTTTTGGAGGAGAAGATGGATTGGCGTGGAGGAGTTGTTGCAGCTCATGGAGTGGTTTGTTTGGTGCATGAGGCATAGTTGGTTGGGATGCATTGGTTGGCATGTGGCAACATGCATGACCAAGAGGCTATATAAGGATGACGAGTCTTCCGCAAGCCACAGTCGTCCCTTGCCTTTTCTTGAGCCCAATGGAGAGTACGAGTGTCGTCGTTCCATAGACTTCTCCCTTCTTCCTCCTTCTTCTCCCTCTACATTAGTCCTCTCCTCCTCCCTTCTTCTGTCAGAGAGAGTGACTGAGAGTGAGAGAAAGAGGTGAGAGTCGAGCACTGGCTGAGCATCCTCTGTCCAATGAGAACTCCTCCCATTTGATCGAATGCTCGTGAAGGTAAGTTGAGCTTCATAGCGTTTGGATTCATGGTTTGTGTCCTCTCTTTTTATGGTTTTGACTCTCAGTGGGTTGCATGTGCCAGTGGTTTGGTCAGCTTTGGTCTTCATCTCGATGGCTAAGCAAGCTCATGCAGAGGTTGTAGGAAGCACTAGAGCAGTGGTGACTATAGAGAAACTTTTTGGGTCATCGACAATGAAAAGAGTCTCTATATGCTTCTATTAAGTGCACACTTCACCGTTTTCCTTCAAATTTGCTTCCAATTGATGCAAATGTGTAGTTTACATTGTTTTGAATGTTTGGTAGGAGATTCATGATTTTAGGAGATTTATGGTATATTTTACAATGATTTTTGGTGTGGGTGAACAATGAACCCAAATGTGCATGTTTTCTTTTGATTTGATATATTAGGTTGTGGTTATTGAAATGCTTTGATTTTTGTCCCATATTGTAGAGTATTTAGATGTCTTCGTTTTGATTATTTTTGTGGAATTTTTGGTGATTCATGATGAGACCACTCGATGCTCCCATCTAGGGCAATTTTTGGGTGCCCTGTTATCGACTTCTTGGGCTTTGGCTTCAGGGGTTAGTTGTGGGCTCCATGCATGGATTAGCCCGATGTGTTGGTATGACAGGTCACACCCATGTTTTGGCTAGTTCAGGCTTGTTTTGGTTGTTTCTGGTTTGGGTTTTGGTGTTTTGATTGTGAAGTAATGGTGTTTTGGTTTTATAAATATTCTATTGATATCCAAATGTTCTAAAAATGATTTCATGGAAATGTGGTAAAGTTCTGAAAAATGTTTTCCTTGGTTTTTGGTGGTGAACCAAGATACCAAAGGGTCATGTTGTCTAGACAAGGGAATGTGACAACATTCTTTGGTGATCGAGCACGTCACTTAGGCTGAGGTCAGAGACCAAGAGGCTACAGGCAAGTATTTGTCGGATTCTGGAGGTATGATACTCCTAGATTGTCATCTACAAGGCCGAGGCCGAGATCCATGGGTCAAAGTGTTGTTTGGACCTAGAGGTATAACACTCTGATTGCTCTGGGTACTGAGACTCTAGGTGCCATCCGAGCCTAGAAGTATGACACTCCAATTGCTTTGGGCACTGTAGTGTGGACACCGAGAGGGCATACCCTACAGGTGTGTGGCCAGTGCGGGTAGAGCACGTGCCCTGTTTCTAGTGTCATCTTGAGAGAGGACAACTCTCCTAGGTGTAGGGTGAGCAGGCTTTCCTAGTCTATGGTTAGCCTTTAGACGGTCCTTCAAGTAGAAGGATATCTTGACGAACTTGCTCCTTGTAGGATGCCCTGTCTGTGGTATTGTAGTACACATCAGTGGCTGCTTGTGGCCAAAGTTTGTTGCTTAGCATTGAGCTACAAGATTCAAGGTGTTTCTAGTGTGCCTATATGGCTCAATGTTTTCTCACCTATGTGGTGTCACAGTTTTCTACAGGCTTTGGCCAATGGGCCTAGGTTTTGTGGTGTTGGAGGTTTTGGGGTGATTGGTGTTTTTAAAAAGAATATAAAATGGTTTTGAAAAGTATTTTAAATCTGGTTTGATTCTATTGAAGGTTTTATTCTAATTTTGCAAGATTTTTCATGGAGTGTGTGTTGAGTGATTTTTCTAGTCATTCACGTGTTTTTTTCTCTAGTTTTTAGTTGCAAGTGCTGACAAGTAGTAGTGTTTAGCACTAGCGCATATATAATTGGAGTCACCTAGCCATTCACTCAAGGTTCCTGGTAGATAAATACTTTAATTAGTCTTTAATTATTTTATAAATTGAGCATTTATTTATATTTAATTTATTTAGGCTAATGAAGGTGTAGTGACGTGAGTCATTACATTGGGAGATTATTACAAGTTCCTAAATACATAAAAATTACATTTACATGAATCTTAATTACATAATACACTTGATCTTCTATCTTTGATTTGTTTTAACTTAAGATCGACTTAAATTAACTTAAGTCCACACGATTGCTTCATAAGTATCAACAATCTTTGCCTTTGATTCTTCCTTTTTGCACTTGTATTTTCTTGTCAACAAGACTATAAATAATGCTAATAAAACACATTTGTCTTAAAAGATGTTATTATCATCAAAATTAGAGATGAAGATATATATAGTCCACAACACATAGGAAGTGAGTTAGGTGGAGATCAAGTATTTGGTGTGGGTAGGAGGTTCCTAACTTTTGGAAGTATGGTGCTCGAAGATTCTCCTAATGTGGTCAACTTTCTCCTAAGTCATTCTTGAGGAGAGGCATTCAAAATTGGGTTTAACCTCTACAAATGTGATAGGGTTTCAACTACTTGTCTCCACAAGTGCGAGCCTACTTTCCATAGATGGTTTGGTCATAGGTACCTTGGGTCTTGGTGTTGAGATGGAAATGGCAATGATTGCTTGAACCTTTTCTGATTCCTTCTTCTTCCTCAACGTCGTTGGACTTGCCTCACATCTGGGGAGGTGTCCATCATGAATGGCATTTTCCACCATTGTCTCATCTTTGATGAGACAGGCAAAGGTGCTATGGTTGTAGATAAACAAGTAACTAGACACCAAAGAAAGGACGTTTTTTACGACCAAGACTGTAGATATCCCATTTTTTGCATTTCTAAGAGTCAATTATGGATAGGAAACTCTAAGGCACCCTAAATCACATAACTAAGGACTTTTAACTTGTTCTCCAAATTTTTCATGATTTATTTAAAAACATTGCTTGATTTTACTTTATTCAAGATCATTAGCTGTGGCAGAGCTAGTATACTTAAACTAGTGGCAAGTTTGGGTACCTTGAACATCTTTCTTAATGTGAGTTTGTTAGCTATGGCAAGGTTAACACTCTCATTTACTTAAATTAGTGGCAGATTGGAGTATTATTTAATGTTAAAGAAAATATTTGTATCATTTTATAGAATTTCTAAAGTTTTTTTGGACATTTAACATGTCTCTTTGGATTAATATAAAAGGCAGGGATAAACTACAAAAAACCTAGTAGTGGCCTATTAGAGTGGCACCTCTCTTTGGACTAATGTGCAAATATTGAAGAAACTAGGGGTAAAATTGCAAAAACCCCACTAGTTCTTTGTTAAAGTGACACCTTTCTTTCAACTAATGTGCAAATATTAAAGAAACTAAGGAAAAACTACAAAAAACCCAATTGTAGCCTATTAGAGTGGCACCTCTCTTTGGATCAATGTGCAAATATTAAAAACATAAGGGTAAACTTGTAAAAATCCAATAGTAATCTGTTAGAGTGGCACAAACTTTTGAATTAATGTACAAATATTGAAGATATAGGGGAGAAACTATACAAGATTACCTAATTGCCTTAACAAGAGGCGACTAAACTAGTTACTAACTTGAGTAGCGACTAAGTCAGTCGCCAACAAAAATGGCGACTGAGTCAATTTGCCAGTACAACTAGCAACTGAGATAGTTGTTACTAATATAGGCAACGACTTTTCTTTATTGTTTTTTCTATACTTTTAAGATCTCTCACAAAATATTTTGTCATCGTAGGTTTCAATATAAAATATGGGATTTTTATAAAGTGTTTTCATAATTTTCCCATAATAATTAATATTTCTATGATTTTCTAGCACTTAAATATATGATATATCATATAAACTTTTAAAAATAGCAATTAATTATTTGAGGAAAATTTTATAAAAGTGGATGACGTTGATTTTAAAATGATAAAAAAAAATTTTAGTCAAAAATGAGATTTTAAGTTAGTTATCTCATTTTTAATGTTATAACTATATTTAATTCAAAAATAAAGTTAAATCCATAATATCCAAGTCGTTATGAATTTAGATTGTGTCAAAAATATCTATAAAACTAATTAACTTCCTTTACGTAATTATAGAAGATATTAATTTTAAATTTAGTTTACTTAATGAGTAAGCTTTTGTTTAAATCTAAAATAACTTCTAAATACATTTTTGTTGTGGAAAAAATTTTAAAAATGAAGACTAAGTCTTAGATGGTTACTAATTTCGTAACAAAATTAGTTTGAGATTTAAATTTTAAAGAATTTAAATTTTAGGGCTCGTTGCCACTTTGACCAGAGACTAGCTTTAATGCATTATTTTATTATTTTTTAAATTGATTTTCTACACCAAGAAATTAAAATATCTATGCTTGTCACTACTACATGCTATGACTAGTCAAAATATCTGGTTTTTAATTTTAAAAATTTAATTTGGATGTAGATTAATGTCTAGATAAAATAAAATATTTGTTATAGTCACCGAAGCATGCGGTGACAAGCTAAAATATCTGAATTAAAATTTTAAAAATTTAATTAAATTTAAATTTAATATCTAAATAATATCTCTACGTTCTCCAATAAGATATGATGTCGGAAATTATTCTATAAATACCTCTTAAGTCTAGAGTTGTAGGGGGCTTTGTAAAGAGAGAAAAGAGGGGGTTTAGGAGAGAACAGAGAGAGAGATCTAAGGCTATAGAGAGAGAGAGTCTTGTGAGAGCCATATCTTAAGAGATCCATAGCTAAAACTCTATCAAATCTCCATGAGAAAACCTTGATCTAGAAAGATCATGCCAATCCAAAGCAAAACGTGCTTCTGAAGCTTCGTCTACCACCCCACTTCTTCAACCCTATGCCACATAGTATGAGAATGAAGAGAGTATCTATTTCAATCTTTTGTTTTACATTAAATTATTTCTTTAGATAGATCCATAGCATATGCATGCATAGAATCACCTCCGATTAGTGTCAATTGCATATGTTTATGTTATTTCTCGTTTTTCTAATATTCTTTACTATGCTCAGACTTACCTAGATTTACTTTATTTGTTTTGAAGCGAAGGAATACGCTACATAGCACGAGGATACCATTGGACAGCATTTTGTCGTTGATCCAGTGAACCGAGGACTCACAATCTCGTCTCCCGCAGGCGCCCTATCAGTCGGCTCTATAAATTAACAAGTGGCCATCACATCAGCCTTCGACGTACGTGGAAGTGTTGATGCCTTCATCAAACACCCCAAATCCACATCCACAATGATGATGGCATCGTCATTAGGGATTTTTATCTTTAATTGCACTACCAAGGTTTGCGGCCTAGCCAGGTATTCTACAAAGGTTTCGTTATTTCTTTGCCGTAAGGCCTTTAGATCTTCATTCTTTGGCATCGCAACTAGATTATACAAATACTAATCAAGAAATACTGACAACAATTGTTCCCAAGAAGTTATAGAGGGAAAATCCAACGATGTAAATCATTTGAGTACTGGCCTAGTGAGACTCTTATGAAAGAACCAAATCAACAAGCATTCAATGGCCTTCAAAGGAGCCATGTCACCACAATATGCCCAAAGGTGAGAGATTGGGCAACCCTTCCCACTATATTTGTCAAAGTTTAGAAGTTGAAAATCATTTGGGATGGTTGCATTCAGCTATATGCGCAAGTCCTATAACCTAACTGGTAGAGTATTATCATGGTCAAAATTGCTTGATTTTTCCAAACCAAACGAACATTAGAGGGAATTCCTATTAACTCTTAAGTCAAAGGAAAGGACTACTATTATTTTTGCCTATTTATGTAAAACTCCTTTTATACAAACTTATACCTTGAGCACACGCAATGGAGTTGTAGACAGTTCCACCAATTCAAACAAATCAAATCCTTAAAGAAGAACTACAAGATGCTACTATTGTGCCATTTTCCTTCTTTACAACCTCTAAATAGCCTAGGTCCACTTTGTATCTCCAATCTTATTCACTATGATGCAATATAATCCAAAGAAAGGGTTTTTCACCGTTAAGAAAAAAACCCCTCAAAATAGCCTAGCTAGTTACCCTAACTTACACCTCAGAGCCCAATGTAACCCAAGAGCCATGATGCTTGGCTTGGAAGCACCTCAAATCTAACTCAATGTAGTTCATTTTTCAAAAAAAATGGAAAACTCAATATGGTTTAGTTGCCTAGGTGCTCATCTCAATAGCCTCATGACCTAATCCAACCTTTTCAATTAAATGCGTATACTTACCCGTTTCCAAACTTGATTTGAGTGTCAAAGAATTTCTTGACGAGATCCTTGACGACTCCTAACTTCATTTTCTCTTGTTCATAACAGTAGATTCACTAACTTATTGAGTTCTCTTGTCCAACAAATGTAAGTCTAGGAGAGGAAGGGCAACACCAATTTATTTGAAAATACATTTTGACATTTCTTATATATCTCATGGTAAAGGGCATTAAGTTTTTTAAACAACATGTGTAACGACTCTGATTTTTTATAGCATTGTAAGTTAGAAATGTGAATTAGAGGGTGTATGAGTAGCATGTTAGATTTGTAGTGTGTAGACACCCCGATTTTGAGGTCATTTGGCAGCAGGCTCCTCCGGTTGATGCTCTGGTCGCGACCACCAAAATCCTAGTCCACATAGGTCCCAATCAGACCCACACTAGCCCACCTGACCCAGTAAAACACTACCCCATTAAAATCCACTGAAAAACAAATAAAACACTTAATCCAACTTAAAATCCACTAAAAAACAAGTAAAACACTTAATCCAGCTAAAATCCACCTAA
>JAMKQA010003537.1:0-14876 GCA_024699735.1 Posidonia australis
GACGACAGTCAAGGAGTCTCATACCTCCAGGACCCAACGCCTCTCAGCCTCAGGTATCTCGGCCCCACGACCTCAACAGGGGACATCGCGCCCGACCACCCAAGAATGTCGTCACATTCCCTGGTCCCGACGACACGGTCCCACGCTGCCTCGGCCCACATACATAAAATCAGGAAAATCATTTTCCAAACCAGGCCAAGCATTCCTTTGATAACCATTTTCCAAATCCTTTAAAAACTCTTCCAAAGCCTCGGCAAAATGGCGCATCAAGTATCCCAAGGGACCACCACTGATAGCCCACAATCCCCTCTCACAGGGACAAAACACGGCATCCAGAAAACCATCAAAACAACATTGCAAAACTCACTTGGGCCCAGAATCGGCATGCCGAAATCCCCTGGTTCAGTATGCCGATTCTAAATCGGTATGCCGAATTGGGGTCAATGGTCAACACTCAAGCCAAATTCGGTACACCATCCAAAAACGGAAGACCGAATTCCGACTAGAGGACCTAAATTGATAGAAAAACGGTATGCCGAATTGAGTCGGTATGCCGAAATCTCCTGATTCGGTATGTCGTTTCCATTCGGTATGCCTTTTCCATTCGGTATGTCGAATTCTGCGAAACCCGAAAACGGCCCAAATCCTATCGTCTGAAATCGCCCCAACTGGGACCTCCGATCGGACCTCCTAAACAAACACCAAAAATCTTGCATAAAACATATAGTGTAGACCCTCGAGTCTACTCCAAAACCCAAGAAACAAAACTAAAATCCATTCACCAAGCATCAAGATACAAAATCACAAAGCCAGGAGAGTCAAAACGACCCAAAACGCAACCACTGGCATAAATGCTCTATAAATCCTCAATAAATCACAATAAATTCTAGGAAAGGAAATTTACCTAGATTTCATGTAATCCTTGCATTTTCTACAAATTCCATGCTCTCTATTGCAAGGAGTGGAGATGCGTACTTGAGAAATGCTTCCGGCGATCCTCGACCGACTCCGACAAACTCCGACGCAACCACGGGCACGAGGCACTCCACGTGAGCTCCGTGCACCACCACGAGCAACCACAACCTTCCGCTTCACTCCCTCGACCTCTTGCTCTCTCTTTGTCGGCGCGCGCGTGAAGGGAATGCAAGGGAAACAGAGGAGGTGAGGAGACAATTGGAAAGGAAGAAGGGGAAGGAGAAATAAGGAGGAAAGGAAAGAAAGTGGAGGAGGAGGAGAAGTAGCGCCGCCGAAGAGAAGGGGAAAGGAAGGAGAAGAAAGCAACGGGTGGCGAGGAGAGGTGCAGTGTGGTGCAGCTTATAAAGCCTACGCCAGCAGTAACTGAAAACGTGCCCACTTGCGTGTCTCAGCCTCCGGCACACTGTACAGCAGTCAACCGCCAGCCACCACCAACGAGGCCAATAGCCAGCCTCAGCCACCAGCCCACACCTACGGCCCCACAGGGACCCCATACCAGGCCCCACACGGACCCCACACCGGGCCCCACAAGCACAGTGCCACAATGCACAGTGCCAAACCACGCACAGGGACACGCAAATAGAAGCCAGCCCACGAGGCCCAAGCCCAAAAGCACAAAACCATACAACGGCCTCGGAACAGTAACACCCGTTCAAGAATAAAATTCATAAAATGTAAATAATTACAAAATGAATTTTACAGGTGTTACAGAATATGTGTCTGATGATCGTAACACAATTCTTTTAAGATAATTAATGTACTCTCATCAGAAGTGATCTAGGAGAAATCCAAATTTTGAAAAGTTTATAATAACATCACGAGATTTGGTGGAAAATATAGATTCCATGGGAATGTAGGAAAGAACTTGCAAACAAAAAGTTACCATATCATTAAGAATTGAAAATTTAAACGTAATAGGCAAGAAAATACAAAATTTGGAGATTAGATCAATTATGATTACATTTGATAATAAATTATTGTGATCGTCTTTAAAATTAATCATGATGATGAGATTAATGTAGTTACTCATGGACATATTTTAGGATTCATAATTATCTTCATCATCCTCTTAGGAGAATGCTCTCTTAATAATGTTAATAATAATAATAATAAATATTAATATTAATAACTATACAAGATATATAGATAGATGGAAGATGAATGGGTGGGTCACTACTACATATAACACTTTTTAGTTTACGTCAATATCAAAAACTCCATGTGATTCAATTAATTCAGTGTATCCCTAATAATTTTGAAAGAAATATTAAATTCCCCTTTTGTCTAATTAAAAATATCAATATTTTTTATATTAAATCCACTAAGTTATCCATAGCTTTGTTTTTCAAAAAAGTTAATAACAATTTTTAAATAAGAATATGTTCATATCTTGTGAAAAGCTACTAGTTTTGTGTCTAGTCACTCTCATGAAAGAAATCTTCATAGAAGATTATTTGAAAATCTAATTAAGGGTAACTTTGTAACACCTTAAACTTTTTTTGCCTTTTGTGGACTTTATATATATATATATATCTATCTATTTATCTATATGTATATATATATACATAGACACATGCTTTAGGGTCCTTAATATGATTTTTCCTTCTTCGTCCCAACCTACCAACGACTTCCATTCCATCTTCTTCTCAGTGGAAGAGAATAATGAGGATTATCATTAGATATTTTAGGGATACTATATCTTAAGATATTTTAGGGATATTTTATCATGAGATATTTCTGGGATATTAAATCTTGGGATATTATATATTGAGATATTTTAAGGATATTATATCTTATGAGATTTTAGGGATATTTTATCTTTTCATTTGTAATTTTTTTCTCCTATTTAAGAAGAAGAAGTACATATTTATTAATAGTTATTAATGATACTTCCTAGCTAATTGCTGAAATTAAATATTATTGTCCTCATTGTTCTTCTCTAATTTGGGGCATTGGCGGCACTAGTGTGACGTGGAGACAGAGCTCGGCATAGATTAACTGACACCTGCCTCGTGCCATTGGTTTATGGTTGTCATCACCTAGTGGGAGTACTGTGTATCGGAGGAGGAGATTCTTGATCTTTGAAGGACTAGTCCAGTCACGTTCTCAGGTGAGTGGATTTGGTTTTATGTTATTTAGTGATACTAAGGGGATGGATAGGTGGAGTGTAAACGGTCAATAATGCTTCTAGATCCATAAGACTATTATTTTTTATTAATACTTTAGTTGATTAAATGTTGATTTCAATTCTTAGATGGTAGATCTCAAACGAAAACAAAATTTTCATCCATATAGATCCATAAAAATTTTATTCTATTTATTTGCGTAGACGTTGCACACATAAGTTACTATAGATGTGTATCTTTTTCCTCCTTGTTTATTTTCAAAATCATGTAAAGTTTTGTTGAATCAACAACGATCAGGTTAGCTTATGGAAACACCATTTTGAATTGAAGTCTAATAAATAAGTAAATAAATAAATAAAAAATGCTATTTCCAATTCATTTGAACAATGGATCTCATTAAATTTCAAGTGAATATTTTTCCAACCACTTTGATCGTTATGAAAGTAAGGACCTTGAGATTTTATTATTATTATGAGGTTTTAAATCTTTCATGATTTTGACGAGCATTCTTGTGTTAGTTGAGTTTTATTTTAGCACCTCGAAACGAGTTGCTCCAAATTAGACTAGTTTGAATACTTGAGGGTCCACTGCAAGGTCTAAGAGTCCGAACCTCCAATTTCATCTTGATAATAATAACTATAGTGTGGAACTGAAATGCCCCATGTACACACCATTCAGGCTTCTAGAGAAATACTATATGAGGAGTTATCATGACAGAGATTACGTTAACTACGAAGTTGAGATTGTCCTTGTAATTGACGAGTATTTATTTTTTTAAAGAAAACACCAATTGTTTCTTTGAAAAGCTTTTCCCTTAGAATTTCATCAATACGTATTTATATATAGACATCGATTTCTTCTCTTATGCTTATTCAAAGAGTTTTATTAAAACTAGAAGGTTTTTAAGTTTATTGTTGTTAACATATTGAATCCCTTCGTAGTTGCAAATCGTATATTTTATCATTATTGTTTCTATTCATGGTATAGAGATTTACTTCATAATAGCTTATTTAGATTTTAAGTATAGGATTAGTGTATCCTCTATAGAGAGATATGCACCCACTCATTGAGTCTTTTGACTCTTTAAATTTGTTTTGTTGTTATTTAGTTTCTTAGGTGGCGTAGTAACATAGTGACACAAGTTTCAATCATACGAATCCCATTTGTCGAGGTCAAGCCATCCTTGTCTTTAGAACATTTGGACTATCATATGTTTTGTTTTATTCTTTGGGATGAGACGCAATGGATTATATTGTTATGAGACTTGTACTTAAATCTTTAGTATTTAAGAATTCTTATGAATAAGTTCTTTTTTGGAAGTCTAAGAAATTGTTGAACTTGTTAATGTAATAAATGATTTTCGATTAGTATGCATTAGTAGTTGACAATAATATGAGAAGTGAGAACCAAAAGAGAACCTTGTCCCTCTCGAGGAATGGGATTAACAACTTAGTGTTAGAGCATAGGTTATGATTCTAAGGGCTTAGAGTTTTATTAGTTTTACCGTGAGTATGGAAGAAAGGAAAGTTGATATAAGGATCTGATAAGTTAAGTAAATTCTACAAGTTAGAATGGCTCTCCGAAGTTGACCTCATCATAGTACCACTATTAGGAATCTACATGCCCCTTAACCCAATTTAAAGGAGGAAGTAGAGTCCCATCAAGTAAAACCAAATCCCCCTCCACCACCTTAACTTCTTGATATGCCTATGATTGCAACTATGCTAGCACAAGTTATGCAAGCAGTACTACCACACTTACGCCTACCATCAACTACCAATAGAGTAGCAAACGAGATCAAGCAATATGTAAAGTTAATTAGCATGGATGCTACACATTTCTCTAGGCTGATGTTTGGTTTCGTCGATTAGAGAAGATGTTTAATGTTAGGAAGTGCTCAAATGAGAAGAAGCTTGATTTCGCAATTTACCTTTTAAGGGAAGATGCAGAGAATCGGTGGAACACATCCAAACAGAGATTCCCAAACTCATTTGCCTTCACTTGGAACAATTTCTAGAAGGACTTTCTCACTCAATATTATCCTTAAACATACAAAAGGGAAAAACATAATAAGTTCATCTACCTAAAATAAGAAAGCATGTCTACTGCAGAGTATGAACTAAAGTTTAGTGTAACACCCGTAATTTTATTTTCCTTTGGAATTGGCCAATTTAATAGATTTTTTGTTGGAGGCAAGTGTTTCTAGCAAGGGGCAGTAGCACGTATCTCTGGCATGTAATCCTAGCACGTTTTCGTGGTGTGAATGCCCTAGTCCAATAGTCTAGTGGGTCGCTTTTGGAGTTGGGGGTGGTAGTTTGGATTTGGGTGTTGTGTTTTGGTGTTCTAAATATGAGATGTTTTGTGGACCCTTGTAGAGGTCTTGAGGGTTTATTTTGGGTTGAGATGGTTTGTTGGTGTGCTTTGTGTAGACACCCTGATTTTGAGGCAGCTTGTAGGTGAACTCTCCAGAGATGTTGCTTTGGATACGACAAGCCTAACCTCAGTTGAATTTTATCTGGTACCTTGGTTACCCTAAGCCTATAGCAGACTCATGGTCCAATTTACAATTCAAGTAGTTAGATTTGGAGCACTAACGTGGAGCACCACAATGGAGCACCAAGCTGGCGCACCATTGTGGCGCACCCAGCTGGTGCACCATTGTGGCGCACCAAGCTGGCGCACAGCTACTTTTCAGGGTGCTGACTGTTGACTTTCTATCTTCTGTGCTTGTAACTTGCACTTGCGAATATTTCTCACGAATCTACGCAAGGCTGTTGAGTTTCGAGGCCTTTTGCATCTCAAGGAGTTACCTCTTGAGTTTCTTTAAAAAGCCATCCATTAGCAGCCTTTTTCTTCTCTTGGCTGTCCACCCTCTCTTGGCAACTCACCCACTTTTAGCAACTAGCACCCTTACCTTTCAGAGCATTCCCTTGCATCCCTGAGCACTCCCAATCGTGTCCAAAGCAACAAGGAGGAGATACCTTGAGCCATCCAAGGAGGAGACATCATAGGTAAGGTAAGTTCCTTCACTCATCTCCATATGGATTTTACATGATAGAACCTGCAACTAGGTTGATATATTGTCTATATAATGATGTTCTCTCGTATCTATTTACGTTATTTTGGATGTTCATCATGCTCCTTTCTATATTCATTGCTTTTTTGTCATGATGATTCTGTGATCTCTGTTTTAGCAATGAATCATAAGTCTTATGTAGCCATTAGCTATGGAACATGAGTTGTGATGCATTCTCTTTGCATGTTTTATCCTTTCCTCATGCTCCTTAAGTCAACTAAATCACTGCATGAATCATAAAATCCATCAACAATTACTGCAGTCCATATAAACCCATGAACATGCATGACTTGATGAAAGAATGATAAGAGTGTTTTAATGCTTGTTTATTTAACATGACTAAGTTTTCTGGCATCTAGGTAGATGATCTGAATAGTCAATAAACCAATTCATTGCATGCATCTGGCCCAGATTCTGAAATCAGATCCATCAGAATTTCTAGGGTGCACCAAACTGGCGCACCATCCTGGCACACCTAGGTGCCGCACCATCCTGGTGCACCAGCCTGGTCATAGGGTGTAGGCAGCCCATTTTGCATTATGATATGCATGACTTTCTGTTTGTTTTGGACTTTTATTTTTTTGGCATTTGATCTCTGATATACCATGTTCTTGCTTGCATATTTTCAGCATGTAATAACATCATTTGCATTAGTTTTGCATCTAATGAAATTTGGCTTGCCGCTTGGGTATGGTGAACTGGTGGCTTTCCAGAACTCTCTGTGTGGAATTCTTTTGCATTAGTCCATGATCTCAACCCAAGTGGCATAGCTGGGATTCATTAACCTTCATCAGGGTAGTGTTGTGTGGTCTTGTGTGAGGGTAGCTGCCCTTGAGCACAAGACCCATATCATGTTTTCTTGGGTTTCCTCTTTCCTTTATGACTTTGTGGAAGAGAGGGGAACTCACATGTGATCAGGTCTTTTAAATGTCCATGATGCATTTTCAGATGGTTTTATGGATGTTTGCAAGGTTTTATATCGCATGACACATTAGTCTAGCTTACTGTCTGACTTGCAATTTCATAGGTGCATATAGGTGGCGCACTACATAGGCGCACATGTGTGGCACACCAGACTGGTGCACCAGTTTTACTCACCACACAGGCGCACCTGCCTGTTTTTTTCACTACACACAATAGCTTTTTGGTATGGTATTTAGCATGATTCCCGGTTTGCTTTGCCTTTGGTTTTCTTTGGGTGTCCTTCTAGATATATCAGGATGACTCCAGTCTGTTTTCATCCATTTTTATGCATGGTAGCTTAGGTTTTGCATATAGCAAAGCGAGGACATTAGCCACTCAGTGTTATTGGATCTTTGGTTATATCCGTGCAATATCTTTGCACTGGTATTTGATCCACAACTTGGGTGACCTTTCTGAGCATTAGGACACATCCTACAGTCCCTCTATCTATGTTTAGCATAAAGCATCACTTGCATGTAGCATTGTATGGCATATCGCCCTTGGGCATACAGAAACAGGCTGAAAAGGCAACATTTCATATAAGTAAACAAAAAACCCATGAAAGACCGATTTTTCGAGCGCACGAGGGTGCCTAATACCTTTCTCGTGTATAACAGAGATCCTTGTCCATTTCTAGTTCATGTTGACCTTTTCCATTGGTTTTATGACATGGTTTTAAATGATTTAAAACGGTTTTCCTCGTCTCCCGTTTTAAGTAGACTAGGTGACGACTCTTGCATTTTTATCATTTGCTTTTTATTGTTTTGCCGTGACTTTGCCGACCCTCGCGCATTTGGCCTTCCGCACCACACCCGAGGTTGTTGCCAGCATGGTTACACTTTGGAGACTAATCTTCTCTTGCACAAGCCACTTGAGTTGTAAGTGGTTGCGTGGTTTGGTTCTGTGCTCGTATCTTCCTCCATGCTTCTCTTTTCCCCTCCTTTCTCTTGGGCATAGTGAGTGGGTAGAGGATGAGGATTATCTAGAGCCTTCCTCGTATTCTTCTTCTTCTTCTTCTTCTTCTCCTCCTCCTCCTCCTCCTCCTCCTCCTCCTCCTCCTCCTTTAGTAAGGGAGAAGAGAGCGAGAGAGAGAGAGAGAGAGAGAGGGACAGCGAGTGTGGTGAGGAAGAGAGAGAGCGCCTGTGTCTTTCCCTTGATCAAGTGTTCTCCAGTGATCGTGAGGTGGAGGCGAGCTTTGGTCATCATCGTGAGAGTGGCACAAGTTTAAGGAGGGTGCTTGGCTGCTTTCTCAAAGCTTTGGTGTAACATTTGTGCTTGATTTTCCATTTAATGTAAAACCATAGAATTTACTGTATTATTTGAATGTGGTTTATTAATGAATAATCAAGGTTGTGTTTGTTGGTTGTAGTCTTTTCTAGTGTAATTGTGTTCCTGGTTTTCCCTTGTGGTGTGACTTCTTTGGCTTTGTAGGTCGGTATGTGCACCTTGGGACCCGTGCTTGAGGGTGAAACCCACTAGAGAATTGAGCTTGGTCAAGGAGTCCAACCACACATGAGACTTGAGCCCCTTTTCTTTGCCACGCCCGTGACCCCGTCTTCCCATGCTCGTGAGCCCTAGCGGGAGGACTGCTCGTCTCGTCTCTTCCTCGGCAAGGAGGCTGGCAGAGGTGGCTAGCGAGATTCCGAGGGAGTGGCAGGCGAGAAGGTGGCGATAAAAAGGGAGGCATGGAGGTGGAGGTGCGCGGTTGCTGGGGAAGCTGGGAAAGGGAGTGGGGAGGCTGAAAGCGAGCCACGAGGTGGGAGGAGAACAATGCATCGGAGGAGATCGGGCGAGCAGGGGAGGCTAGTGTTGAGCATCGCCAGAGCACATGGGCACGCGATGCTTGTCGAAGACAGGTACGCATTTTCCCCCTCCTTCTTCCTTTCCTTGGTTAAGGCATGTTAAGGTTTAGTGATAAATCATGGTTAATAAAGTAGAAATCGTGCAAAAATGGGGAAAATGTTGGGAATGAGATGTATAACGTGTTTATGTTGAGATCATGCTGATTCATGGTTGTTTCGTGGGATTTTGCTAGTGATATTGATGCATGCTACAGTAATCCCATATGAGCTTCATGTCTTTGAGAATTTTTATAGAACAACATGCTTGATGGTTTTGTGTTTGGATTGAGGGGTTTTGAAGTAGACTTAGAGGTCTACACCTCATGTTTTACTTGTGATTTATGTGGTAGATTAGATGGGTCCACCCCTTACTCCCACTTTGGGGAGAAGAGGCGGCATTAGCCGGGGAGGTTTTTGGCAATCACAGAAAACGATATGCCGAACTGGATTCAGTATACCAAAATTCCTCCAGATGGGTTCCCTGCGCCACTCATTCGAACGACCGGGGTAATTCAGTCGATCGAATTAGGGGATTTCAGAGGACTGGATGAATTCGGTCGACTGACTGGCAGGGAACTGATAAAACTGACAGGGATTCGGAGTACTGAAATGTTTCGGTCGACCGAATCAGGGATTTTCAGTCGACCAAGACCCTATTCGGTATGCCGAATCAGGACCCAAAACTATATCGAGAAATGTTTTGTAAAATGTTAATAAATTGAGATAAATGCATGAGAAGCGTATGAGATACATAGAAATGATTCACGAGATGTTGCATGCAAACATGTTGTTTTAATGATGCTTTCCATGAATTGTGAAACATGAAATATGTGGAATACATGTGGACCCATGTGAGGGGTGAATGAATGGTACAATGAATCATGAATGGATGCCAATGTAAATGATTGGTTTGAGAACCATAGATGAGAAATGTGACACATAATGTGTGAGATCTATAAAGAATTTTATGAATGAAAATTGGTTTTGCCAAATGACTTGAAATGAGAAACTGCATGTGGTTTTAAAAGAGATTTCCAAGATTTGTAGGAACCACAATTAGACTAGGGCTTGCCCACAGGGTAGTGAGACCTCTAGAGATGTCGGAGACGTGTCCTTGGTTGTGGTTGCCGAGCTGTGGTTCGGGGTAGAAGCCTCGAGACTGTGGTGGTACTGTAGGACTCAGGGTATGGTAGACCCGGACTACCCTCAGTGTCGACGCTGAAATTGTGATTAGAGTCCCCAGGTGCTCGGGCACCAAGGCGTCATGAGGACGCACTTCGTACTTGTACTAGTGATGGTATGTTTTGAGGCTGCGACCGGCCGATTGAAATTTAGCATGGGGTGTTTCACCACGGCACTACAATGTGGTCGGGGGTGGAGCCTCGACAACTGTTTGTGGCTAGTTCGATCGCCTATGGCCAGGGTAATGCGACCAGTTTTGAGACATAGATTGAGATTTGTGTTGGACTAGTTCCTAGCACTGATTTGTTGTGATTTGTATTAGCGGATAGAATGGTGCTTTGGGCTGCGAAACAAGATAAAAATGGTTTTTTCCCTGATTTGTGCATAAAGATTTGTTAATGAGCATGAGATTTTGAAAAGGAAAAGAAAATAAAATTTTGAAATAGCATCTTCTACTGATTTTTACCTAACCACGTGTGTTGGCTTTTCGACGAATGGGGGTTTCTCGAAGTTTTCTAGCAATGCAAAGTTTTCCGTCGGTTTTGTTGTTGTTTTTGGGGCGCGTACTGGGAGACATTTTTATCACTCACGCATGGTTTCTCTTTTGCTTTGTCTCAGGTGTTGAAGAGTAGGTGCAGTCTTGTTTGTTAGTGCATCACATTCGAGCCACTTTCACCGCACATAGATCTGGGTATTTAGCTTTATTTATTTAATTCTGTTAATTTAGTTTTAATTAGTTACTTTGGGTAGTTTCTGCACTGTTGTGTAGCGCAAGGGGCGTTACATTTGGACTGTTGTAGAGTAGTGGCCGGAATTAGACTCTCCTCGTGGGTGCAAGGTACACACTCCTTAGACCTTTCCTTTTATGCCCAGACTGTTGTTAGGAGCATGGTAGTGTGTATATTGTTGTGTGATTGCTTGGTGTGATTTCAGAAGATTTTAATGGCATTTATGACTGCAATTAATGAGTTCTCGAGTGCACAATGCCTTTCATGTATATGTAAGCTTTGATTTGAGTTTTCTCAAGCTACATGCATCCAAATGTTGTGATTTTTATCGCAAATGATAGATCATTTCTAGATCTTCATTTTAGTATATTGCTTGTAATTTTTAGGTGCGTGTGGTGAGACTGGTGTTGTTTCTCAACTCGTAGATGAACAGTGCACATGCATAGTGCTCATGAGCTTTGGATTATCATTTCTCGAGTTCTACCTATCAGATCTTTTTGATTTTTGTCCTGATGGGTAGATCATCTTGAGATCTTCGTTTTGATGTATGGCTCTGTGTTTTGGAGTGTGTGATTTAAATGAGTTTCGAAATTATTTCCCGAAAGAGTTTTAGAAAGGAAATGCATATATTTTGCAAGGATTTTGGAAAGTGTTTTCTAGTATTTTCTATTTGAGATTCTGAGACCAAGAGGCTACAGGCAAGTATTCATCAAATCTTGGAGGTTTGATACTTCTGGATTATTGTCCATGAGGTTGAGACTGAGGTCCGTGGGTTGAGGTATCGGCCACGTTTAGAGGTACGACACTCTATTTGTCCTAGGTGCCAAGTCTTAGGGTATTGTTTGAACCTAGTGGTATCGTGACAGTGGACCTAAAGGATATGAAACCTCTATGTAGTTGGACATGATACCTTGGAAGAGCTAGGTGCTGAGGTTTGAGGGTGCTACCAGAGCCTAAGGGTGAGGTGTCTCAAGGGTTCGAGCACTTGTGGGTGCTGCTAGAGTCTAGGGGCGAGAGGCCTTGGGTGTTTTGAGCCTCGGGAGTTCGAGTACTGAGCTAGGACATCGAGAGGATGTACCCTATAGTGATGTCCTAAGAGAGGATAGCTTACCCGAAGAGAGTGAGTGACTTTCTCAAAAAAAGGTTAGCACTTTGAGGGTCCTGTAGAGAAGCGAGACTATGGGACGGGTTGGCTTCTCACAGGGTGACTGGTCCGTGGCAATGTAGACACCGTGGTAGCTCTTTGGTGGGCTGCTTGTGGTCAGTATTGGTTATTTGGCATCGAACAACACAACATAGTGTTAATGGTCTTGTCAAGGAAGTAGAGGTGTTGGGACAAACTAGTTGCAGCTGTTCGTGGCAGTGGAGTGCGCTTCAACGATTGCTTGTGGTTAGTACTTATTTGTTTGTGGTGGTTGTGCCAAAGTGGCATTGTGGTTTTTACTGAACCTTGGTTTAGGAAATCAAGTTCTGGTCTAGAGAAGACCGTGTTTTTTGAGCCATGGCTCTGTGGTTGCTAGTTTTGTGATCGATGTGAGTGTACTATTTGCAATTATGATCATTCAAACACCATTGGCCGTCTAATCTGCACAGAAAGTGCATGGGATCGAACTGTGTGGTTCTTGGTGGGTGGGTGTGTGGCTTTTGGTGGGTGTGTGTGAGGCTTTGGACTTAACTTGGCAAGAGTGGCTATTTCAATTGTGTATAATGGTTTTGAAAGGAAAAAGGAAAAAGGAAAAAAAGTTTTAAAAGGCATGATTTTTAGGCTTTGTTGCTTGTTGAGAAATAATGATTACCTTATTGCAGTGCCTTATCTAGGTGCAATGCTTGAGCCTTGTTGCTTGCGGCATAGTTACGCTTAGTTCCTCGGCATTAGTCACTGAGTTGGTTGTGTGTGCTAGGTTGGGTGTGTGTTGGGTGATCATTTTGAGTAGTCACTCATGTGTGCTTTGTTTTGTGATTTTGTAGGTGCAAGATAGGAGTTGTTTTCTTACTAGTGCACATGGGAAGGAGTTACGCTGCCACACATCAGGAGTTCTGGATAAGTAAGTTATTTAGATTTATTTTAGTTAATTTATGCTTTTATTTCTGTAGATTATACCTGTATTTAGAAATTAGAATTGTGGTTAGGTTTTGAGTAGTAGCGACTAAGGTATCATTACATTTAGGGAGCTATTGTGTTTTGCACCTGGTGTGGTAGTGTAACCATGTCGGCGACAGCCTCGAGGATTTCGACGTGAAAGGCCAAAATACATGAGGGACAGCAAAGTCACGGCAAAAACAATAAAAATAAATATGCGAATGCAGGAGTCGCCACCTAGTCTATTAAAATGGAAGACGAGGCAAATCATATAAAACATGCAAATCATGCAATGGAAAAGCAGGTCATAAACCAGAAATGGGTAAGGATCCCTGTTACACACGAGGAAGGTATTAGGCACCCTCGTGTGCCTAATAAATCAGTCTTCTATTGGTTTCTCTTTTGCTTATGAAATGTCGGCTTTTCAGCCTTTGTTGTACGCCCGAGGGCGATATGCCATGCCATACTAATGTGTGTGGTGTCTAAAATACGGGTGCATAATGTGTAGGGGTGTGTCCTAATGCTCAGAAGTATCACTCGTATGTCGGGTCAAGAGTCGATGCAAAGTCATTGCATGAATAAAATCAAAGATATATCAATTTCGAGTGATTTTTCATCCTTGCTTTGCTATATGTCAAATGCAATCCAACATGCATAAAATGGTTAAAAAACAAAGTCATGCCTCCCTGGTATGTCAAGGTGGAAAACCAGAAAAAAAACCAGAGGCGAATCGAAACAAAAATCATGCCAGAAAACCATGCAAAAGTGGCTATGTGCTACTGAAAAACAGGCCAATGTGCCTATTTGGTGCGCCTGACTGGTGCTCCAGTCTGGTGCGCCACCTAGGTGCTCCTATGTAGGCCGGAAAGATGTGCTGAGGGAAAACAGAAATCCATGCAGTGCCAAATCACATGAGAATGCATTCTGGAAAGTATGCAATGTAAAATCCTTCGCAAAACTTGGAAAATATGCCTTAGAATTGAAAGTAATGCAAGTGCAATGTTTTGTGGACCTTGTGCTCAAGGGCTGGTAGCCTCACACGAGACCCCACCTATTTATGCTAAAACGAAAGAAGCAAGACTCAGCCATGTCACTGGATCATGGGCTAATGCACAAGGCTCTCCACATAGGAGTAAAGTGCAACCAGCCTACCAGATTCTAACCAAGGACTGAATATCCAAAGGGAGAAAACAACTAGAAAACAATCTTGCTTTAAAATGAAAACATGCATGCCAAACCATGGAATATCAAAGAACGAGCAGTAAACGAATCAGGCTCAAAGTCATTTAGAAAACCATGCAAACAGGTATGCAAAAGTGAATGTTTGCTCTTTGACCAGTCTAGTGCTGCTGAATGGTGCGTCAAAGTGGTGCTCTAGGTGGGTGCGCCACTCTGGTGTGCCACTTAGGTGCTTCCCAGAAAATCTGGATCAGACTGCAATCTGATCTATAATCTGACCCAGAATAGGGATGGGTGATTTATACTAATGCAGGTTGATTCATGCGGATGTTAAAAGCTGAAAGCATGATAAGATGCATATGATCAAAGCTATCTTATTATCATTTGATTAAAAACAAGATGACTTAATGGGTTAATGGCAGAAATGCATACAAAATGCAAAAGAACAAACATGAAACAAGTAGACCCAACAAAACATATGTAAGTGATGATCATACCATGCATATCTCTACTGCATAACTTAATGTTTAGGTGCTTGGCATGGATCTATGTGCAAAGAAATAGTAAGGAAAGATAGCTTATACAGGCAACATAGTGCAGATTGTTATGTTAGAAACAAAGTAAACATGCTTGCAAACAAAAGTGTAGATTTGCATGGAGAGCATCTTGCAAGGAGGACAAGTAAATTCATCATAGAAATCTCATGAAAACACATAAAAATCATAC
>JAMKQA010003538.1:0-14028 GCA_024699735.1 Posidonia australis
CCAATCTAGGGAGTCTCCTGGATCCCCGAGCCTTCTCCTCTTTTCCTCTGGCCTCCTTGATGCTTCTCAATCCCTCGCATCGCTGCTTCGCGGCTCCCAGCAGCCAACACGATGCCCGCCGGAAAATGCTCAGATCCCGCCGTCGTCGGAGAAGACGACGGGATCCAGAGCAGCTGTGCCAGCCTCCAGCCTCCTGCGTTGCTCCAATGCTCCAGAATCACTCCATCACCTCCCGCGATCACTCCAGAGCCCCCAGGATGGCGCCACGAGCCTTGGATCGCTCCAGCAGCGACGCTCACCGGAGGAAGCCACGGCGACGACAGGCAGATCACCTCCATTCTCCACCAGTGTCCGCACCGCTCCAGAGGAAGCGAGGAAGCCCCTAAAGCATCCCGCAGCCACCAGAAGCCATGCCTCAGCCTCCGGAGTCCTCTTCTTCCCCGGCACCGTCACCGGAGGACCCGACGGCGAGAGCGGGTGGGTGGCCCACTCCAGCCATTGGACCTCTGATCCGGGCCAACGGATCCCTCTCGTCTTCTCTCCTCTCGCTTCCTGTGGGGTCTGATCTTAATCAGACCCCAGATAGGCTTCTTTAACCTCCTCTGACGGTCGTCAGCGGCAGAGCTTCGCCACCGGCGCCGTCATTTCTTTTTTTTTATTTTTTATTTAAAACATAAAAACTTTTTAAAGTAAAATCCAAAATTTTTTACTCTTCTTGCATTTAGGTCCTTCTGGAATTACTTTTAGGTCCTTTTGTTACATTTAGGTCCTTCCATCATTTTTCTAAAATCTTTCGTATAAAGTTTTAACTAAAAATATTACATGTTTTACCCTAAACATTTAAAATAATGTTTTCTGAGTTTAAAACATTAATAAAAGCCCTCCAGAGTTTATAAAATGTATTTTGTTTCAGGCAAATTGCATTGACAGCCCTGGATTCCTTGAAATGTTTCTAACAGTTCGTTTTCTTTGTGAAAATTGCATATGAGCCCTTCTACTTTTAAAAAATGTTTCAGAATGCTTAATTTTGCTGGTTTATTTGCATTTAAGCCCCTACATTCTTTTGAAACTTCTCAGAAGCATGTTTTCTCTGGGTAATTTGCACTTTAACCCTCAGTCTTTAATGAAATTCTTCTGGATGCTTTTTTCTACTGGGCAATTTACAGTTTAGCCCCTATGCTTCATTGATTTTACTCTGATGCCTGTTTTTAGGGGTAAAGAGACCATTTTGCCCCTGAAACTTCCTAGGTCATTTCTAAGATATTTTTCTTGCATTTTTACCCTGATTTTATGCAGATTTGATTTAAATGCATGCTTTAGTAGTAAAATTCCATTCTGACCCGTAGAGAATTTCATTTTGCCTAGGGAGGCACATGTGACCCTAGATTTCTTCATAATTGCATAGAATGTCTTTTCCTATATATTTTTGATGATTTGGGCTTCTAAAAGTCAATTTTCCTCGGAATTTGGGTTTTTTGCACAAAACCCCTACATTTTTCTCATTTGCATTCACACTTGCATTTTGCATGGCTTTTCACATCTTTTTGCACAGATTTTCTCGTCTTTTCTTTCCGACTTTGCGTACGTTTTCCTAGCTTGATTCCAGCTTGGTTTTCTCCCTGTTTTTCGGATTTTCCCCGATTTTCCGTAGTTTTGACTTGTTTTGGTTTTCCATTGCCCAAGGGCGTATAGTAAAAGGCTTACAAAGCCGACATGGTCCCGAAATGAGGATTATTTTCCCCTTTTTGATTTTCTCGGATTTATCCCCAATTTTCGCTGTTTTGTGAGACGCTTTCTGAGAATTTCTCGATTTTCCTCATTGCCAAAGGGCGTATAGTAAAGCGACATTAACAATGCCTACATTTGACCCTCGGATTAACTTTTCCCTTGATTCCTTTTCTTTGCTTTGATTTGGCATGTTTTCAGTCATCTTCATGCATGAGCATATAGAATAAGCAAGCATACATTTAGCAGACAATTGACAGCTGGAAACCTAGAAAGACCGAGTTTTCTCAGGCGCATGGGGGTGCCTAACCTCTTCCCCATGCGTAACCAGAATCCTTACCCTTTCTCTGACCCGCATTCATTTGTGCATTGTCCATTAGGCACGGAGCACACACATACATTCTGCATCTTGTTTGCTTCCCAGTTTTTCTGGTGTTCTTGGTTTTCCTCGTCTTTCCATTAAAAGACTAGGTGGCGACTCCTTTCCTTATCCTTTTGTCTTCCCTTGGTGTTTCTGGGTCTTCTCTCTTCTTCCGGATTCACCATCTTCGCCGTGACAGTATCGGATCTCCTCGTTTGTTTCCACACACTGAGTAGTGGGAGAGCCGCACAAGGGTTCCACCGGCATGGTCACAAGAACTGGCGACTCTGCTGGGGATTACCAGATTCTAGCTTTCGTTCTGGTTTCCCTACTTGTCTTTGGTCTGTTTACATTATGCTTGCTTGCTTGTTCTGTTACTTGTATATATTTGACTGAACATGCTTTTTTAGCTTTCTTTACACTATTGCTATGCCACTGCACATGCACATGCCTTAATTCATGCTTTGTTTGTCGATACTTGCTTTTATTCACCTACTTGAGCACAACACAAGCACATGCCATGTGTATGCCTTTTGTCTGACTCTTGGATGCCATAATTGTGTGTTTTTCGCCTTCTTTTTGAATTTGCCATGATTAGGAGAGTAGAGACATGCTTACCTCCCTATCTGGTTAAAATAAAACACAGAAATTCAGACGAACAATTAATAAGGCATAACTAGAGACGAATGCTCACAGTCCCCTCTAGTTTAATAAAAAGCAAGTAAAAGACACCAAAGCATATCGCATGTTTGATCATATAGGGCATGCATCTTCTCCTCTCGGTCTACCCACAGTTTGCGAAGGACGATTTTGGCAGCCCGTTCTATAGCTTTGGCGTAGAGCGTGTTGTTAGTTTGTCCCCCCTTTGTCTGGGGTCGTGTCGGTACTAGTAGAGGGTACAACTCTATGCTACTACAGGAGACAAGGCCACCAACGCACCACTCGTTCACTGCCTGCGCTTTGGCCAGGATTTAGAGCGAGGACCTTACTTTCTGACCAAAGTCAAAAAACCCAAACCCATGAGTGCTTCCCATATGGTCAGCTCCATGTGGGACATGCATGGTGAGAGAGAGCATGTTAGTAGCATTCATGTGCATGTGTGCCATTCATGCCACCCTAACAAACAATTGCATAGCTAACTTATCTTCTTCTTTTGTTGTCTTGTCGTCACCTTTTTCACTCTTTCTCTCTTTTCCACTGACACTTTAGGTTTCTTTTCCTTTTACCAGGAGTTGAGTTCTTTGCGAGTTCCTAGGTCTGAGCTTGGGAGTTCCTTTCCGTGACCTAGTTCTTGAGGTATTGTTCTCGACTGTCTCTTCCCGAGCTATTCGTCGTTTCCGACAATAGCTCCTCGTAGGCGTCGTCCTTTTATTTGCAATCGCAGCCCTGTCCTCACCGTTCGCGGTCCCTCATGGCCCAGCGAGCTTCTGAGATCTCTACATCAGCTACTTTGGAGGAGATTCCTGTTTCTGCCCCTCCTCCCTCTTTTGCCCTGTCATCACTTCTTCCTTCATCGCTCCATGTAGGCTTCTTCCCGGCACCTGGAGCTCCTCGCCCTCCGATTTGGGGACACTGGCAGACCCTCACCGGTCTCGAGCCCACAACGGAGACAGTCACTGTAACAACTTCCAGGGTATCTGACTTGACAGTGCCCTGTCCTGTTGTCGACCCTCTTTCACTTGATGCTCAGTTCGCTGTGATTGTCTCTTCAATAGGGATCCAGCCTGCATCCTCCTTGAACTTCCAGCCCCCTCTGACATCCCTGCCGCTTGCTGTTCCGACCCTTGGTACTGCTACCGATGGTTCTGCCATCATCCAGTCTCAGCAGCTTCTGGCCCTTGCTCAGAGGCTGCAAAACATGGCCTTTTCCTTGGATCCAACTCTGATTGCGCCTGCTTGTCCTATTCCTAAGGATCCTGTTTTGCCTGCTCAGGCCATTCATGAAGCACCAGTCACGCTACCACTGCAGCGGTCGCCACAGCTTCCTGCTGTTTTGACGACGGGCTTAGCCACTCTACTTATAGCATCATATCCACAGCATGCACAACATCTTCCTCCAGCAATTGGTGGTCAGCCTCTTGGGCTGGCGGGAGTACATCGGCCTACGAACCCGACCATGCCGGTTCAGCAGCTGTTGCTCCCACACACAACTACATGCACCACACAGCATAGCATTTCAATACCTTTGCATCAGGTTCAGGCATCAGCATACACTCTACCACTGGCACACACACACAGGTACGCTGGTCATCACGCTACAACACAAGGTGGCGAGATGATAGATCTGGAGGAGCACATGGGTGCCATAGACACAGCGTACGCGGGACCCACCCTGGCTGCACACTCGATGTCAGCAGCAAAGCCTAATGCACTTTGCGCCAGGATGAACGACCTGGAGAAAGCTCTTCGACAAGTGTAGGGTGGGGACCGCCAGTCTTTCTCATTCCGGGACCTCTGCTACTTTCCAGAGGTGATTCTCTCCTCGAACTTCCATATCCCAGAATTCAAGAAATACAACGGGAAAGGCTGCCTGATTTCGCATCTTAGGGCGTACTGTGGCGATCTCGTTCAGCTCTAGGCGGACGAGCGGCTTCTTATTTGCTTTTTCGAGAAAAGTCTCACCAGTCTGGCTCTGAAATGGTTCACATAGCTAGATATGGCCACCATCAAGACTTGGAACGATTTGAGTCAAGCTTTTCTGGAGAAGTACTCCTTTAATCTTGACATGGTCCCAAAGCGCGAGGACCTAGTCGCAACAAGACAGAAGCCCCACGAGCCATTCGGGAAGTATGTCGGGCACTGGCGGGCCCTCGCTTCACAGGTGCGCGATAGACCCTCTGACGAGGAGTCTATCGAAATCATCATTCGAGGGGCCCAGCCAGCCACTGAGGCGCTGTTGAGCATTTAGTCCATCTCCACTTTCACGACCCTGATTAAAGCTGGCACCCGCGTAGAAGGTTCACTCAATAGCGGAAGTTTCCTTGCGCTTGCAGCATTCGCCAAGTAGATAATGGCTACCGACGGGTCCAGTAACAATAACAATGGTAACAATGGATCTAACACTGGATTCGGCCGGAAGGAGTCCGCTAGGAATGCCGTGGCTTATGTAGGAGCTCCTGCTATGCCAGCAAATGTGGTGAACCCGCCAGCTCGAAATCAGGTCATTTATTCACCTACACCTAGGGCTCCACGCACTTCACATATCACAACAACCGCTGAATCGGTCTACCAGCCAGCACCGGCAAGGCAAGGGTGCAACCTGGGGCCTAGGCGGTTCCCACGACCTGAAAGGGACTACACTCTGGTTGAGCCGCTGAGCATCACATTTCCCAAGGTAGCGTCGTTACTGAAGCTTTCGGAGGTCTGCCCTCTGCCAAACCCGCTTCCGCGGTGGTTTAAAGCGGACTTGTATTGCAATTACCATAGAGTCGCCGGGCACTCTACTGATAATTGCTTTACACTTCGGGGAGCTATTCAGGACTTAATTGACCATAAGGTCATCACCATCAACACTCAGGAGGCAGAACCTAGGCCCACTGCACGAGCATCCCACTCATCTGCATCCACATCAGGTAATATAGTCAGCCAACCTCTACCTGAGCATGCACCAGGAACTTCGGGAGTGCATTCCCATTCTTCGGATGAAGTCGAACCTTTTGATCCTTCTTGCCTCATCCTTGATGTTTCTGAATCACCTTCTTATCAGTTGAGTCAGTCTTTCCTTGATACTGTCAATTCTTCTATAAACATGATTCAGTTGACCACTCGACAGAGGCACGCGGCTGCCCAACCCACCATGCAATCCGCCCCACCAGCAATCAGCCTGTTAGCCAGACTAAGGCATAACCCGACTCCCCAAGTATCGGAACCCACTCTGCCAGCAACAATCCCTATAGAGTTAAGAGCCCATGCTCTTGTGGTCATCAACCTAACACAGGACACCCACCGCATGTCCTACAGTTACACTGCCGAAATGTGCACAGTAGTAACGCGGTTGGGAAGGGTGTACAAGGCCCTAGCCCCAGCAAACAAGACTAGCCAGCCTGTGGACCCATCTACCCAAACAAGAACCCACATTCCTGGTCCAATCCCTGAGGAGACTACCACCAGAGCTAACCCTACCACCAGAACCAATGCACTAGTAGCCGACATTACCGCCCAGCTACAGAAAATTAAGGTAGATATTTCCATCTGGGACCATATCCACACCTCGGCTGAACATAGAGAAGCATTTCTCTGAGTCTTCCAGGCCGCCCATGTTTCCTCAACAATACAACCCTCAACCTTGGAAAACATGGTGGGAATGATAGCTGCGCCTGAGGTCATTTCCTTCTCCAGTTCTGAGCTTCCTCCGGCGGGGACAAATCACAATCAGCCCCTGTTCATTGCGGTGTAATACCAAAGTTTCCACATTCCTCTCACGCTGGTTGATAATGGTGCCAGTTTGAACGTCTGCCCCTTGCGGACTGCAAGTCAGGTGGGCTTCAAATCGGAGGACATTACTCCGGCTGTAAAGGGAATGACAGCCTTCGATAACACGCACCATGATGCATTAGGGATTCTGACCATTCCCTTAATCATTGGCCCTGCCCGTTTTGAGGTTGAGTTTTATGTTGTTGACCTCGAACCATCTTTTACTCTTCTGCTTGGGCGCCCTTGGCTCTACCAGCATCAGGTCATCCCCTCAACCCTCCATCGCATGATTAAATTCCGCTGGAACAATGACATCGTCGTTGTGATGGCAGAGAACCTAGAAAAGGAGAAGGTTGAGGCGGTCTCTTCAGTCTCGTCCCATACTGTCCGCTTTGATTCTAGACCCTCGGATGTACTTTACCGCGTCTACCATTTTGAACTGGTCAATTTTATTCCTATTCTCAAGCGTGCCAGTCATTTGGCTGCTTTTGGCAACCCCTTTTTGATGGTCGAGAATCTGTGCCAGAGATGGGGGTATGAAAAAGGAGCACCTCTCGGGCAGAATGGCTAGGGGATCACAGAACCAATTGCCGTGGAGAGAAGACGCGAGTTTGAAGGACTGGGATACGAGCGCAAGCCGCAAGACAGATGTGCAAGGCGTCGTAAGTTCCAAAAGCTCGTCATTCCTTGAGATTTAAGTAATTTTGTCAGTGCGGGATTGCTGGATCCCAATCAGAGTTTTATGTTTGCAGAATCTGAGTCTAGTGAGCCGGTCAGTATGCTAGAATGGGTGTGCATAGAGGATTATTATTCGGAGGAGGAAGTTAGGGAATTTGGAATGGGTTCAGCATCACCTGGGTCCTCGGAGATAGCCATGCTAGCACTGCTGCCTCCGGAATCAGTGGAGGATCTGTCTGTTAATCCAGCAGCAGCATGGGGTGCATCAGGGGTAGAGTCAGCAATAACTGCTCCAAAGCAGCAGACAGCAATGAGAGAGTTACAGCCAGTACAGCCGGAATTAGCATATGAGGTACCGTTGAAGACCACCAGCGCTTACTTTGTGGATTCCCCTTCCGACGAAGAGGAGGGAGATGCCGTGGTGGCCCAAGTGGATAACATGCTTAGTGACTTAGAGATTCTATTTCAGGAGCAGCTGTTCGTACTGGCTGAGGATGCGCAAAATGAAATCAGGCGCAGGAAAGGGAAAGTAGCAATGACAGAGGACTAGGGAGAATCAGCAGCAACATCGGGTCAGTCTGCAATCATCAGATGCTAGACCAGAGGAGTTCATCTCCTATCAGCCGAGAGGCGGGTCTAGGTGGCATTACCAGACTTGGCTCCACTTGAGAAGTGGGGTCCAAAAAAAAAAAAGATCCTGAGTTAGGCTCAGGGGGGAATCTGGGCAGTAGTACTCACATCAGTTAAACAAAGGAGAGCTACCCACTTGTTGTACATGCTGTGCAAAGACAGCATGGTAATCAGAACTTTTGGATATCCGAAGAGGAGCAATCAGATGCAGGATCGGAGACAGTAGAACCAGAGGTCATTAGAGTTGCCTACAGGAAGACCACGGTTACAGTGACCATTTTGAAGCACCACCAAAGGCAGAACACAGAAGAATTATGTGCCTTCGAGAACACGGATCCATCGTGCCAACAGGAAGTCCTTCCAGAGCTTATTGCGTACGGAGAAGAGGATGATGCAGAGGTGGAAGAAGAAAGTCATGATGTACTGGAATTTCAACCTTATGATGATGATCCCGAAGGCCCGAACCTGCATGTGGAGGAAGAAACAGAGACTGTAAACATCGACACTGAGGAGGATGTCAAAGAAGTACAGATAAGTGCCAGACTAACAACACAGGCTACAGCAGAACTTGTCGAGCTTCTTCGAGAATATGCAGACATCTTTGCTTGGAGTTATGATGACATGGTCGGGCTGGACGTTGAGGTAGTGGTGCATACTTTACCGCTTAAGCCTGACGTCAAGTCAGTCAAGCAGAAATTACACAGATGGCGACCACAGTGGCTCTTGAAATTGAAGGAGGAAATAATGAAACAACATAAAGTCAGTTTTCTAAGGGTCGTCCTTTATCCGGAATGGTTAGCGAATGTGGTCCCGATACCGAAGAAAGATGGTCGGGTCCAAATGTGCATAGATTACAGAGACCTAAACAAGGCTAGCCCAAAGGATGATTTCCCACTCCCACATATCGATGAATTGGTGGATAACACTGCAAGACACAAAATGCTGTCATTCATGGATGGGTTTTCTGGATATAATCAAATCCGAATGGTAGAGGAGGACATGGAGAAAACATCCTTTACCACCCCATGGGGAGTGTTTTGCTACAGAGTCATGCCTTTTGGGCTCAAGAATGCCAGGGCCACATATCAGAGAGCGATGACAGCCTTATTTCATGATCTCATGCACAGGACATCGTGGTCTATGTGGATGACATGATTGCTAAGTCAAGAGAGCCCGAAGAACATATCGCATGTTTGAGGAAGCTCTTCAACTGCCTGCGAAAGTACAAGCTGCGGTTGAATCCCAATAAATGCGTATTCGATGTGTCATCTGGTAAATTGCTGGGATACATCGTCAGTTAAAGGGGAATTGAGGTAGATCCAAACAAAGCCAAATCCGTCATTGAGATGCCTCCCCCTATAACTGAGAAAGAAGTCTGAGGGTTGCTAAGGCGATTGCAGTACATCAACCGGTTTATTGCCTAGTTAACAACGATCTGCGAGTCAATATTCAAACTCCTAAGGAAAAATGCACCGATCCGCTGGAGCAAAGAATGTCAAGAAGCATTTGATAAGATAAAGAAGCTCTTGGCTAGACCGCCAGTCCTAGTTCCTCCAATACCAAGGCACCCTCTGCTGCTCTATCTGTCAGTCACACAGCATTCTATGGGAGCAGTCTTGGGACAGCATGACGAGACAGGTCGCAAGGAGAGGGCCATTTATTATCTGAGCAGAAAGTTTAATGATTGCGAAGTTAAGTACACCGCGATCGAGAAAGCATGCTTATCCCTCGTCTGGGCCACACAACGTTTAAGGCACTACATGATGGCATATCCGGTTTTATTATTGTGCCAACATGACCTTATGAAATACCTGTTTCAGAAGCCAGCCTTGGTAGGCAGATGCGTCAAGTGGCAGGTGCTCTTTTCATAGTTCGACATCACATTTTTCACTCAGAAGTCGATGAAGGGACAGGCCGTGGCTGATCACTTGGCGGATTTACCGTTGCCAGAATACCAGCCCTTGCAGACTCAGTTCCCTGACGAAGACATTTTGTTCTCCATGGAGGAAGAAGAGCCGGAAACTCCACAAGTTAAAGATCAGTGGCGGCTCTATTTTGATGGCGCAGTTAATAGGAAAGGCATGGGTATCAGTGCAGTGCTGGAAACTCCACTTGGGCAGATGATCCCCCTCGCTTAGAAACTAACATTTGTGTGCACCAACAATGTAGTAGAGTACGAGGCATGTATCCTTGGTCTGCGAGCAGCACTAGAGCATGGTGCACGGAGATTACATGTGCACGGGGATGCCATGTTAGTTATCTCTCAAGTTAATGGCAACTGGAGGACCAAAGACTTGAAGTTAGTTCCATATCACAACCATCTTTTGAAGCTGATGGCCAAATTTGAAGAGATACGCTTTTCTTTCATGAACAGAGCCAAGAACGCATATGTAGACGCACTGGCCACACTTGCATCCTGGTTGTCTATACCGAAGGATGATACGGTGAAAGTGTCGGTAACTTGCATAGATCAGCCGACACACTGCATGAGTGTAGAAAAAGTAGATTCGCCTATAGAGCTTCCTTGGTATCAACATCAGAACTTATCTGGAAACTGGGAATCATCACCCAGATGCATCCGCAGCAGACAAGAAAACCATGGTTCGACTGGCCTCAAAGTATGAGCTCGGAGCAGGACACTTGTACAAAAGATCCTACAATCAAATGCTTCTACGCTGTCTTGATAAAAGAGAGGCTGATACAGTAATGTTACAAGTGCATGCTGGGACATGCAGGCCTCACATGAATGGAGTATTGCTGGCCAAGAAAATAATGTTACAAGGTTATTTCTGGTCAACCATGGAGACAGACTGCTGCCAGTTTATGCGGAGATGTCATAACTGTCAAGACCATGGCAACTTTATCCATGCACCACCACAGCAACTCCACAGCATGTCGTCACCCTGGCCTTTCTCCACATGGGGAATAGACGTCATCGGAGCTATCTACCCTGCACTTCAAATGGACATCAATACATCTTAGTGGCCATTGATTATTTTACAAAATGGGTGGAAGCAGCCTCCTACAAGACAGTTATCGCCGTTGTGATAGAGAAATTTATCAAGAACAACCTCATCACCCAGTACGGGGTCCCACACTCCATCATTTCTGATAATGGGACGAATTTCACAGCCAAAAAGATTGAAGACTTCCTACAAGAGTTCCATATCAAGCATCATATGTCTTCCCCGTACCGCTCGTAGATGAACGGTGCAGTGGAATCCACCAATAAGAATCTAACCAAGATTCTTAAAAAGATGGAAGAAACACATAAGGACTGGCATGACAAGCTCCCATATGCTCTATGGGCTTATAGAACATCAGTCCGGACCTCGACAGGAGCGACTCCATATTCTCTTGTATACGATATGGAAGCAGTCCTATCAGTAGAAGTGGAGATACCATCGCTTAGGGTTCAGAAAGAAGCATAGCTGCAAGAGGTGGAGTGGATTGAAGACCGTCTCACCCAACTGAACTTGATAGATGAGCATCGACTACAAGCCATGCATCATGCACAATGCTATCAGAAGCGCATGGCTAAATCCTATCAGAAAAAGGTTCGACCAAGAAGCTTTTTGCCAGGAGACCTGGTATTGCGAGCAATTCACCTCCCTGATGGTTGTGGCAAATTCAGGCCCAATTGGCGGGGACCATTTGTGGTCAAGCAAGTTTACTCAGGGGGAGCTGTCATCTTGGAGGACATGGACTGCATCGAACAATCGGAGCCAGTTAACTCTTGCTACCTAAAAAAGTACTATCAGTGATCACAAACAGTGTGTCCTCACTCTGCGACACCAACACTTTCTTCCATACATGCATAAATCCAACATCCATGTAGCTCTACATCGCAACACACTAATTCTCATGCAAAATATGCATATATAGGGCGTAGTTTGCTTGCATCAACACATGCATGGATCTTAGCCCAATGATGATAGGCGGAATAAACCTGCAAATGTGGGGAATGTGTAGCACCTCCTCAGGTAGATACTATTCGAGAACCTAGAAAGTGAGGGGGCCACCTTTCACTGAGAATTGGGCGAAGTATCCAAGCTCTTCCTGGACCCTACATCTCCAAGAGGGAGACAAAATGTTAGGGGTGAGAACGAGAGCGTGAGAAATGAAAATAAAAAAATAATAATAATAAAAAATATCTATGAAAGGGCACAAAAAAAGTGAGGACAGAAGTTCTCCCTAAAGAGAGAGGCGTGTCGGGTAACCATGTCCCTCAAGTTTATCTTAGAGAGGAGTCAGAGTGAATACCTGGGAGAAATGTCCAAAAGGGCCTAGCCACCCCTTTAAACAAGCAACAGCTCCCCACCATAGACCAGGTACCTATTACCTCCAAGCTAGGGATAGGGTGAACCCACATGCTCATGAGGGAGAGAATAAAGAATAATTAAAATAAAAAGCAGGGGTATGGTCCAGTGGGGTTTGGAATGGAGCCCAAAACACAGTGACCCGTTTCCAGAGAGCCACCCAACAACTAGGGGCTTGGATAGAGTCTCATGAGGTCTGGAGTTTCCATTCCTTTGTAGTTGGCAATAGGCATCCCAACGTTGAGGGCACCAATAAGATCCAACAAATCATTTAGCATGCATATATTTCTTCTTGCAAACATCATCCTAATAAACGTTGCAGAGTGTCACTTGGCTCTCTTGTCTTGAATACGACAACGTCATTCAATTCAAGAGAATCAAGAGGACATTACCTAAACTAGGGGCATGTAAGCTGCTCTGGTTGGTTTGGGACCACTTATGACAACCAGGGGCATGTCAGCTGTCCTATGGTTGGCCACACTGAGCCAGTACATGACCAGGGGCATGAAAGCTGCTCAGATTGGTTAAGAGTCTTCCATGTCTGCCAAGGGCATGTTAGCTGTCCTATGGTTAAACGCTTTGATCCATGTCAGCCAGGGGCATGTCAGCTGTCCTATGGTTAGACGCTTTGATCCATCTCGACCAGGGGCATGTCAGCTATCCTATGGTCATACACTTTGGGCCAATGCTCGACCAGGGGCATTTCAGCTGCTCTATAGGTCGAAAGTCCCTAGTGCTCAGCCGGGAGGTGCAGTCAAACAATCCCTAGTCCCTTAGATTTGCTGGTCATATCTCATTACTTGGGTACCTGTTTAGAACTAGTTGGGTAACCAGGACCTTCCCTCAGGGCTGTGCATAAGATTTAGTTTGTTCAGCAACTCCCTATTCGGTTAGTTGCGGTCTTCAGTTCTGGGCCAATTTCTCTAATCCTGATAGTTTTATTTCGGCTTTTATCTGCTTGCCTTGGTTCTGCTAAATGTTGTCAAACAAGCAAAATGGAAATCTGTGGCTGAAGAATGATGTTTTGAACATGTTTTACAGGAGATCGTCTACCCCTTCAGAAGAGTCTCGAGCCAGGAAAGCCGAGGTGCCTTACAAATCATGGGATACCCCACAATGGTTGTGCCCACACAGTGCTCAGATGTTCTCCAAGCTTGGATCAAACAGTTAACTGAAAGTGACCACGACAAGCTGCGGATTTGGGGAATCTCTACAATGCTTCTGGACATCGCAAAAGTGGAGGTTTCCCGATACTTTTTGTGTGTGGCTACTCGATTCTGGAAGTCGAATCATCACGTGTTCCTCTTTGGGAGAATCGAGCTGACCCCTACTCTGGAAGAGGTACACAAAATCTGTTGCCTGTAGAGATTCCTGGGACCCACAGTGTTCATGAGGCGTGATGGGTGTTCCTCAGTGCTGAACAAGCTTACAGGCCTACTGACCAGTGAATGTGGGCGCCAGCTCATTTGTACTGACAGACTGTCTCCCATGTTGAAGTTGGCTTACTTTGACAAAGTAGCCGGAATGCGTGCCTCCCTAGGCGATGAGCTGTGGCTAAAAGGCTTTGTTGTCTGCTTCCTTGGAGAGTTGATCTTCAGCCATGGCCGAATGGTGGTGAATATTGAAGTTGCTGAGATTGCCTTGGCAGTTGTCACCCGGTAGATAGATTTGGTTCCAGTCATCCTGGCAGAAATTTATCGGGCGCTAGACCGTTCATTGCGGTGCTGCAGACACTTCTATGGCTATGGAGCCTTTGTACAAGTATGGATGGTGTAACCATGCCGGCGAGGAGATTCCGCAAATGAATGCGAAATCGGTCGGCAAAATTACGTCGAAAAAGCAAAATAAAACGGAGTCGCCACCTAATCTATTATGGAAGACAAGGAAAACCATATACATGAA
>JAMKQA010003541.1:0-14691 GCA_024699735.1 Posidonia australis
GATCCCAAAGCAGATATCTTCGTTGGCGTACAGCTCAGTGAATCTTGAAGAGGAAGATGATGACGGAGCAGTTGGGTCAGGAGTCATAATGCAATTAAGTTCTTCGAAAACCATAAGTTTAAGTTGATTTTCGGTTGCATTAAGTGACTCAATTGGAATTTTTGAGTTAATTCTTGGTTCAGTTGGCAGAATTTTTCTACTTGGGTGATCAAAGGCTTGGTAGAGCCAGTCAATAGGGGCATTGTCCTTTTCTGATGCACATTTATGAGACTATATTTGTCCCACCATTTTACATATATTATTCTGTCTAGGAAATATTCTGGGGTATTAAAACCGAATATAATCCAGTCCCATCTTAAAATCCATAGGACACCATATTTGATAAACAGGCTATATAATTCCTGATCAGATTGTACAGCTTTTTTGAGCTGTTCTGGGAGAATGCCAATAGTAGGACCATATTTTCTCTAGAAATTCATGTAAAACCAATTTGGTTTACTACTTTGATAATTAAATCTAATAAACCAAGAGTACTTCATTTGGCTATTTTGCACAAGAAGAATGTTTTCCCATGCGGACTGATAGTCCCAATAATTGTAATATTTTGGTCCTGAGAAATTAGGATCATCAAATTTTTTGAAATAATTGAGATTATTAGATTTAATTATCAAAGCAATAAACCAAATTGGTTTTACATGAATTTCTGGAGAAAATATGGTCTTACTATTGGCATTCTCCCAGAACAGCTCAAAAAAGCTGTACAATCTGATCAGGAATTATATAACATGTTTATCAAATATGGTGTCCCATGGATTTTAAGATGGGACTGGATTATATCCGATTTTAATACCCCAGAATATTTCCTAGACAGAATAATATATGTAAAATGGTGGGACAAATATAGTCTCATAAATGTGCATCAGAAAAGGACAATGCCCCTATTGACTGGCTCTACCAAGCCTTTGATCACCCAAGCAGAAAAATTCTGCCAACTAAACCAAGAATTAACTCAAAAATTCCAATTGAGTCACCTTAATGCAACCGAAAATCAACTTAAACTTATGGTTTTCGAAGAACTTAATTGCATTATGACTCCTGACCCAACTGCTCCGTCATCATCTTCCTCTTCAAGATTCACTGAGCTGTACGCCAACGAAGATATCTGCTTTGGGATCGAAGACTATCCCTTTGATGACGAGGCACTCCACAACATGAGCACATAACTCAACTTGAGCACGTGACTCATCCATGAAAAAGACAAAACCACAATGATGGAAGACTGGACAAAAAGAATCTCTTCAAAAGGAGAAATGACAGAAAGATAAAAGCCTGCCACCGATAAGTGACATAATGACGGCATGATTTATTGCAAATGCTTTCTCCACCACTTATCTTTAAAGCATGTTGCACGATGCTCAGGAAAAGGATGGAATTGACATCTGTGCCAATTCACGATACAAAAGATAGTTGCGCACTGGGAAAAAGAAAGATACCCACTCATGAAAGATAGTTGCGCACTGGGAAAAAGAAAGATGCCTACTCATGAAAGTTAGTTACGCACTGGGAAAAAGAAAGATGCCCACTCATGAAAGTTTGTTGCGCACTGAAAGAATACCCACTCACGAGAGTATATGTTTTGTCGTTTGTCTTTTTATTTCCTATATAAGAGGTTGTAACCACTTAGAGAAGCAAGCAGTTCGAGACAGAACATCTAAGTGTTAGCCAGAACTCTCTCACTCTCCCTCTCTCTTTGTACTCTTTCTCTTTCTCTGAGTGTTGTACTACTGTACGTGTGCTTCTGTAAACAATCTTTGTAAGTATACATACTGTTTATATTATCAGTCTCTGTTAAGAATATCTAAACTCTGTGTTATTGTTATCTTTCTGTTTTACATTTGATCTAAGTTTCTTGCTATGCACGGATCCTGTCGATTTGTTATATATATATATATATATATATATATATTCATGTCAACATATTCGTGTTTTCTCCGACAATCTTTGGCTTCTCCAAACAATGACTGTGATGGCAAAGCCTATCAACTTAATTAGGTTCAGAGTTTTCACTCCTGAACGCTAAAAATATATCAGGAACGCTTATAGGAAGCCAATCTCTATTGAGCTCTACGGATGCTACATCAACCTATTGATTGGAAGACTCTCTTTGGCCTCTACACGTTATAAAATCCTTTTACCCACACCTTCTTCACTTCCTCTAGCAAACTCACCACCCTTTTGGAAGAAATAAACGCGTTATTGGGTACTCATCAAATCGATCCTTCAATCCATTCCCATGATGCATATCTTCTGCTAATTGAAGTCGTAAGTTCATTCTCCCTTTGGAAGTGCATTTTTAACTCCATAACTGTTTCATATGATCTAATACTGAATAGTTGCATCCGCTTAGCCTCTGTGTGGAAATTCTTCTCCAAACACAGGAAGAACATACATTCTAAAGCATCCTACTTGGAAAGTATTTTTATTTTGATCGATAGACTAGTGCTTTGTCTAAATGAAGCTTTAACCATCAACACGTGTCACACAAAACTCATATGCATAAGTGCTCGTGTAACCCAAAGAAGAGTCTGAGCCAGTCAGTGTTAGCATTCACTATTCAAGACTTATCGAGTGCATGTATTGGTGGACAGTTCTTCCAATCCCCTTTCTTGGTTTTAAGGTGACTAAACGAGCACGTTTTGGTGCCGACTTTTGACATCAATCTCCCATTGAAAGAGTACGTCCGTTGGATCTACATATGTGAAGTCAAACCGCAAGTGGATCTTTTCGACCAACTCTCAATAATTCGAATAGCGTATGATTCCGAATATTTCTTAACATTGATGGAGATGATAGAATTTGTACAGTACAATCCCCAACGCTACTTCTACATACTGGGTACTCCTTGTGTTATTCCCACCATGCCTCGCTTCTCAGATATAATTCTCCCACACCTAAGGGACTCTCCCGGAGACATCATCCAAGTCTATTTTCACACTGGTATCTGAGACGGGAAAGGACAGAATCGAGCTATCTCTTCTTGGATTGACTACTCACCCATAATCCACATTTTGTCTTTCGAAAATATGGTTTGACTGACTAAGCTGCAGGTGACTAGTCGACCCAAGAAGAGATAGTTTGGTTCCGCCCTTTTCCTGTTAGGAAAAATATCTCCCTACGGAATCTAAAGAAGAAGTAAGGAAGAACAAAAAACAAGCACACACATACAAAATCGGAGATTTACGTGGTTCAACAAGTTATCTACGTCTACGACCGCACTAAGATTCTTATTCTTCTTTTCTCTCGAAGATGCATGTTATAAAAGACTGCCTCCTTTTATATATAAGAGATTTAGAACATCTAAGTACAAGAAATTACATATATAACCTTTTAAAAAAATCCTCCTATGTTCAGCATAATCAGACTCCACATACCCAGCAATCTCCCAGTGAGAAAGTAATCTTCTAATCAATGAAGTTCCTCTGTAACTTTTCTCCTATGTTCTGAATGATGTTTCTAGTACGATGTCTTCCTTTTTCAAGTACCTTGGAGACCAACTAAGGCCATACATAGCATCAGTTTCTAAGTGCTTACATCCTTTGTCAATATGTCTGATGGATTCTCTACATGTTCTTCAATATCAAGGTTCCATCCTCAATCAATCCACAAATGTGATGATATCTCAATTGAATGTGCTTGGTCCTAGAATGAAAGACTAGATTCTTTGCAAGATAGATGGTACTTTGACTATCATAGAAAAGTGTATAGCTGTCTTGCTTCTTTCCTAACTCTTTCAGAAAGTTCTTCAACTAAATTATCTCTTTCGCAGTTTTTGAGATTACCATATATTTTACTTCAGTGGTTGAGAGAAAAACACTTTTCTGTAATCTTGACATCCAAATGACTATTGTACCTTCTAAAGTAAAGACATAACCTATGGTGCTCTTTCTTCCATCCAAGTCATCACCCAAAATCTACATCACAGAAGTCCTGCAAAATAGCAATACTCTTTCTAAAGTAGAGTCCCACACTTAAGGAACCTTTCAGATATCTTAAAAGCCATTTTACAGTTTTCCAATGCTCTTTTCCTGGATCTCACATAAATCTACTCACAACTCCCACTACATGTGCTATGTCTAGTACATACTATAACATATGGAAGTTGGATCCACGAGCCTAAGGTTCAACATAATTAGGCTCTACATACCCAACATTCTCGTCTCAGATACTAGTGTTAAAATAGAGTTAGGTGATGTCTCTGAGAAAGTCCCTCAGGTGTGGGAGAATCATATCCGAGAAGCACAGCATAGTGGAAATAGCACGAGGAGTACCTAATATGGAGAAACAACGTTGAAAATTGTACCGTATAAATTCTATCGTCCCAACCAATGTTAAGAAATATTCAAAGTCATACGTTATCCAGAATGTTGAGAGTTGGCCGAAAAGATCCACTAATGGTTTGACTTCACATACGTAGATCTAATAAATGTACTCTTCCAATAGGAGACCGTCATCGAAGGCAGGCACCACAAATGGTCCACCAATACATGTACTTGATAAGCATTGAATAGTGAATGCCAACACTACATACTCTATTCTAGGTTACATGAACAGTCATGCATATGAATTCTGCGTGATACACGCTAATGATCAAAACTTCATTTGGAAGAACACTAGCCTACTAATCAAAATAAAAATACATTCTAAGTAGGATGTCTTGAAACGTATGTTCTCCCTCTTTTTAGAGAAGAATTTCCACAAAAAGGCTAAGTTGATACAATCATTCAGCATTAGATCCTTTGAAACAGTAATGGAACCAAAAATGCACTTCAAAAGAAAGAATGACCCTATAACCCCAATTAACAGAAGATATGCATCACAAAAATAAATGGAAGGACCAACTTAACAAGTACCCAGTAGCGTGCTTACCTCTTCCAAAAGGATGGTGAGTTCACCAGAGGAAGTACAGAAGATGTAGGTGAGAGAATTCTACAACCCACAGAAGTCAAAGAACGCCTTTCAATCGATGGACTAACGTAGCATCCATAGAGGTTGACAGAGATCAACTTCCTTTAAACGTTTCGGATATTTTTTCAACGCTCAAGAGCAAAAACTCAATCTCAATCAAGTTGATAGGTTTTATCATCACAATCATTGTTTAAAAAAGCCAAAGGTTTCCCGAGAAAATATAACTATGTTGCGTGATATATATATATATATATATATATATATATATAATTATACCTTCCCATTCGTTGAATGATTTATCAGATGATGAAAAATGATCTCCAATCGAAGTGGTGCCTCATTAGAAGAGAGAGAGAAATTTGCCAATCTGAAGGCATGACGAGGAATACCACCCAAGTCCTTGAGACCAACAAGAGATTCCTTAAGAGCAGAAGGGACCAAAAGGAGAAAAGAACTATTATACACTCAAAATACAAGCAAAGGGGGGACCTAATATAGGCATAGACGCCCCTTAGGATGGGAAACAATCACAAAAATTTAAGGATTTACTTCCTAACTCGCAATAGTAAGGAAGGAAACACAATAGTGAGATTTGAGTTGTTAAACGCAAAGCATCCTACATTTACGTTGAACGCACTCAATCACGCGTTCAACACCTAAAGCCAGGAAGGAAATATTTTAAAGTGTAGAGCGCTGATATTGATGCATTTAACGCTGACAGAAGGAAAAGAAGAAGGGGAAAAGATAAAAGTCAACGTAATTAGCATAAATACGATCAACCTTCTTTGTCTTATACCTAAGAATATATCATCAACCTCCTGTTCACTAATTTACGTGTCATACAACGACAGTCTTTGTAGAGAATGTAAGCTACACTCAATGAAAAAGACATTTGATTATGACAAATTGCATCCATCCATGTGTCAATCTGCTTAAAATAGTGAGTCAAATTCCTAAACTATCTTGAAATATAAATCAAAACAAGCAATGACGGAGAAACCTTAGTATTTAGGACCATGTATTACATAACAAGACCATTTCCATTGCATTCTGCCAACATACATCCACATAAAGCACATCACTTAAGAGTGATTATCGAAGTCGATTATCCTGATTCCCTTAGGCAATCTCTGAGATCGTGTCCTTTGTTATGACCTCCTTAGACAATCCCTAAGGCTATGTCCTTTATTATGACCTCCTTAAAAAATTCCTAACATTATGTCCTTTATTATAACTCGCTTAAGTAACCCTGACATTGTGTCCTTTATTATGAGCTCCTTAGACAATCTCTGAGGTCATGCCCTTTATTATGACTTTCTTACGCAATCTCTCAAAATTGTATCCTTTATTATGACCCTTTTATGCAATTCCTGAGGCCGTGTAATTTATTATGACTCCCTTAGGTAATCTCTAAGGACATGTCTTTTATTATGACCTCCTTAGGTAATCCCTAAAGTCATATCCTTATTATGATTCCTTTAGACAATCCCTAAGACTATGTCCTTTGTTATGTCCTCTTAGGCAATCTCTGAGGGATACTCTTTACTTTGACCGCCTTAGGTAATCCCTAAGTCCAAGCCTTTCCTTGGTGGCAATATTTGAACTCATATCTAGGACAATCCATTCTCTCCTTCTAACTTGGTGGCAACACAGACAAGTTCGATTTCCTTTTCATTATAATTAGAAACCCTGGATATTGCCACAAACGAATATCGTCTCGCCTTAAAGTCAATTTCGTGCTGAAACTATCTTTAAGGAGAGGCAATATATAGATATCCTGTTTTTAAACACTCTACTACCTCCTTTGAGTCATACTACATCACTTCATAGTATACCCTACTCTGAGTCTTGTCTCTCAAACCGAGAACCTCACCTAACATGGTGCAACAAATCCTACGTTCAACATTGAATGTTATACTTCCAACGTTCTATATTGAACGCACTTCAAGCAGCATTTTATGGCTTAGTGTTTATTTATTTTTCATCTCAGCCAACTTTCCTTTTATGGATTCAAAAAAAAATTTCAAAATTCAAACGTGACTTCATGCCTTTTCTAGGGATATCACAATCCCATGATTTAAGCAGTTTAAGTTCCTTTGATCTGTCAAGAAAATTTGACAAATTAACTGTCAGGAGGTGTAAAACATTGAGTTGGGTGTGTTCTACATAAAACGTAGAACTCTCTACGTTTTAGGCCCTTCACGTTAGCAACTTTCTTTATTTAGAAAAGTTTAAAATTCAACATCTTACTTCTTCTAGAGGTCCATTGACCAAGTATGAACTTAATTAGGATTTAATCAATCTTAATTTGTCATTAATAGAAGATTATTTCCTCAAATTAACTATATAACTTTGCCAATTTTGAAAATCTTACCATTTCTTATTCCTCTTGCACCTCTATAAATACATGAATACCCTAACCATTACAGGAGGACGAAAATTAAGAGGAATAAGTTGAGGGAAAGAATTGAGTGAGAAGTTAGGGAGAAACGGAGAGGAAAAGAGAGAGAGAAGGGAATGTTGAGAAAAAGAAGGGAAAAAGTCTATATATTTAATACTAATGTGAGTACAAGGATAAACCCGACGACTCCAACGACTGCGTCCTGTCCGATAGTCACTCATTTCCATATTAAAAGGAGGTTTTATTTATTACATTTCATCATATTATTGCATCTATAATAATACATTGCATCTAATTCATCCAAGGGAAGTAGCCCACGGATAAGTAGTTGTTATTTATTTTATGTCGTTTGCTTTTAGATTTATATACTTTTAATGCACTAAGTTAATCCATAAGTTATTAATTTTACTTTGTAAGGAGAAAAAAAAAAAGAAAAAGTAGCACATCAACACGAGCACTCTTAGACAATGCTAGCACTATCCTAAAGTAACAGAACCGACAGTAACAACATCTTCCAAAGACGTCTCAAGAGCCAACGTACAACGAACTAAGATTGGCAATCACACCAATTTCAACACTCGTGAAGTAACGAAACTGCGAAGAGACCAAAAAGACATAAGCAAAGCGAGAAACAGAGACGTTTCCACAAAAATTCCATATTCACACCTAGACGGTAATAAAAATATAACTTTTACATGTTTTTTAGAATTTTTAAATATATTTATAAAGATATTTAAAATTCATAATGCATTACTAATTGAAATATCAAATTTCTAAAATTAACAATAACAATCTAATTATAAATAAAATATTAATTGTCCTCCAAATCAATAACAATCTCGACAAATACAATAAGTCAATAACAAATAACAATGACTTATCAATGACAAATAACAATAACTAAGTCAATAACAATAATAAGTTAAATAGTCAATAACTAATAAAAATGACTAAGAAAAACTATATAATAGTAATCAAAGGTCAATGTATGATGATGAAAAACTAAAGAATTGTCATTAAGCTTATTTAGGCTAAGGCATGCTCAAAAGAAAAATTAAGTTAAGGCATCTAGGGCCTTAACCTTTGACGACGCCTTGGTGCCATAGTGAGGCCATAATAACAATGGAGTTTTCCCATATCCTTGGTGACAAAGTATCTAGATTTCCTTTGTCTCTACAATCTTTGTAGTATTATTGCTTGTTAAGAGGATATCATTTACATAGACTACCAAGAATACATAGCCTGCTACACTTGACATGATGAAAACTGAACAACAACATATGGTCTAAAACCATTGTCCAACACAACTTAGCTAAATTTCTGACACTCAAACTTTGCTTCAGTCCATATATTGTCTTTCGAAGTAGGCAGATATAATTCTTCCATTAAGCAACAAACCCAAGAGGTTATTCCACGTAGACCCGTTTAGACAAATCTCCATACAAAAAGACATTCTCCAAAGACCAAGACTCATTGATAACAAGAGATAACAAAACCCAAATGGAATTGAGACATGCTACAGGAGAAAACGTCTCTACATGGTCAACATCGTGTAAAGCCCCGTGCAACCAAACAAGCTTTATAACAATCAACAGAACTATCTGTCTTATGTTTCACTATGAACACCGACCTACAGTCAACTACCGTTGTTCCTTCAGGACGAGTCACAAGTTCTCGTGTATCTCAGGATACTAATACTTGCATTTCTTTAGTCATGGTAGATTTCCTAAGAGGAATTTAAAAGACTTCCTGGTAGTGTTTGGGAATAGACTCTGCAAAAATAAACAAGACAAAGTGATGGAAAAGAGGGGTGAAGACTGTCATAAGTAATAAAAGTTGATAAAGGATGAGCTTTAGTGAAGCGACTACCTTTACGTAAGGCTATAGGAAAGTTAGAGTGAATAGAATCTGCAAATGTTGAAATTGAAACAATCTCTACCAAAGAAAGCACAGGTAGTCGTTAACGACGATGATACACCTACAAGGATTTTGATACTTGCTATTCAACAAGAAAGATTTAAACTCTAGGAAAGTGACATTGGTAGAAATAATATAACATGTGGGTGGATGAAAACATCAATAATCTTTTTGAGTTCTAAAGTATCTCACAAAGATACATTTCAAGGCCTAAGGCGTAAGTTTATCAAACCCATGTATGTGATTTTAAACAAATGTAATACAATTAAACACTTTCAATGGAAGGGCAAATAGCTCCTGATTGAGACATAATCTTCTAAGAGAAATCTCTCCCCAAAGGAGTAGAAATCATACGATTAATCAAATATACAGCAGTAAACATCGCATCAAACCACAAATATGTGTCGCATCCAAAATGTAGTGATACTTGCATTCAACTACACTATTTTTGTTGAAAAGTATGTACACACGAGGTTTAATGCAAAATTCCCTTAAAGGAACAGTAATCTTGAAGATTGATTTGTAAAAATTCTATTACATCATCAGTACGAAAAGCTTTAGACAAGATAGAAAATTAATTCATAATGTGAAGAGAAAAAGAAGATTGTTTCATTAGAAGGCTTAAGTTACATATAAATAGGGGATTATGGTATACCTAGGTAAATGGATATCCATTAACCCACTATCTACATTAACCTAAGCAATATAGATACAACTCTAACACTCCCCCTCAAGCTGGAACATATACATCGAGTAAGCCCAGCTTGGTACTTAAGGAGCCAAACACACTACAATTCAAACCCTTAGAAAAGATATCAGCCAACTGCTCAGATGAACTCGTATGTGGAGTAGAGATAGTTCCTTTTAACACCATATCTCTCACAAAGTGGCAGTCCACCTCAATGTGCTTGGTACGCTCATGGAAAATGGGATTGTTGACAATGAAGATAACGGCCTGGTTGTCACAGAACATCGGCATGGGTGTCTTTGGTGCAAATCCCAACTCAGACAGGAAAGACTAGACCCACACCATCTTGCATGCAGTCTGTGCCATCGATCTATATTCTGCCTCTGCACTGGAACGAGATACCACATTTTGCTTCTTGCTCCTCCATGTAACCAGATTCCCTCCTACATAGGTGCAAAAACCGGAAGTAGACTTCTGATCCCCTCTGTCTCCTGCATAGCTTGAATCTGAGTATGCCACCACATTGACATGACCATTTTTACCATAGATCAAACCATTTCCTAGAGAACTTTTTACATAGGCAAGAACTCGCAGGGCTCCATTCCAGTGTACTTCCCTTGGCTCATGCATAAACTGGCTAAGAAGACCCACGGCATATGAAACATCTGGCCGAGTCACAGTCAAGTAAATGAGTTTGCCGATCAATCTCCTGTACTGACCTGGATCTTTTAATGGTTCAGAATGGGTATCCCAAAACAATGGTGACTGATCAACAGGTGTGCTCTGTGGTTTACCTCCCGAGAGACCTGTTTCCTGAAGGAGATCAAGAGCATACTTTCTTTGAGATAGCATAATTCTCCCCTTTGCATAAGCGAACTCGATGCCAAGAAAGTACCTTGATTTTCCCAGATCCTTGATTGTAAAGTGAGCTGCCAAATGATCTTTTACCTCCTTGATGCCGTCCTGATCACTGCCTGTCACCAGAATATCATCTACATAGGCCACAAGAATCACACACCCCAGCGCAGATTGTCTGTAGAAGACTGAGTGATCTACAGTACATTGTCGGAATTCTGCTTGCATCACAACTTTGCTGAATTTTTCAAACCATGCTCTGGGACTCTGCTTTAGGCCATATATCGCCTTCCTGAGTCTGCATACCTTGTTCTCCCCCTCAGCAACATACCCTGGAGGTTGCTCCATAAGAACTGTTTCAGAGAAATCACCATACAAGAAGGCATTTTTGACATCTAGCTGACAAATATCCCAGGAGTGGTTGATAGCCACAAAGAGAACAATCCTAATAGAATTAAGACAGGTAACTGGGGAGAAGGTCTGATCATAATCAAGCCCATAGGTCTGTGTGAATCCCCGAGCAACTAGTCAGGCCTTGTATCGATCAACGGTGCCATTTGCTTTGTATTTGACTGTGTATACCCAACGACAGGTGACTACTTGGGCTCCTACAGGACGAGCCACCAATTCCCAAGTGCCACGGGCTACCAAGGCAGTCACCTCTTCATCCATAGCAGCCTTCCATTGCAGGTGTAAAAGTGCTTCCTAGAGATTCCTGGGAATAGACACAGTAAAAAGAGACAAGGCAAAGGCACAGAATTGTGGATATAGAGAGTCATAGGTAACAAAGTTGGAAAGAGGATGAGCAGTAGAAGAACGAGTACCTTCCCTTAAGGCAATGGGCAAGTGAAGGTCATTCTGTGGGAGATTTGCATCAAAGGAAGAGCTTGGTTGGGCAGGAGGTGGAAGTGGAGGTGGCGGTCGCTGACGTCGATGATATACCTACAAAGGAGTGGGATTCATCGAAACGGAAGGTGGATTTGATGTGATAGGAACAATCACAGGTAGGGGAACAGACTCAGCACTAGACTCCCCCTCAACACTAGCCTCACCATAGTATGGGGAGGACTCAAAAAAGGTGACATTAGTCGAAACATAATACTTACCAGTGGAGAGGTGAAAGCACCGGTACCCTCGTTGAGTTCTGGAGTACCCCACAAATACACACTTAATGGCCCGAGAAGACAGTTTGTCAAGGCCAAGAGAAAAATCCTGGACAAAAGTTGTACACCCAAAAACTCTAGGAGGCAAAGAAAACAGACTAGTATCTTGCTGAAAACGTGTAATAGGAATTTCTCCCCCAAGAGGAGCGGAGGGCATCCTGTTAATGAGATATGTCGCGGTAAGAATCGCATCAGACCACAAATATTTGGGCACCTTCATGTGAAACATAATGGTGCAAGCAACATCAAGAATGTGCCTTTGTTTTCTTTCTGCCACTCCATTTTGCTGAGAGATATGAGGACAGGTAGTCTGATGCAGAGTACCAAGAGAGGTACAAAAGGAGTGGACTCGGTGCTGAACAAATTCCAAAGTATTATCAGTACGCAAACATTTGATAGTAACTCCAAACTGATTTTTTATTTCTGAAACAAAGGATTTGAGTACATCAAATATAGAACCACGATCGTTCAACAGATATACCCACGACACTCTGGAAAAATCATCAATAAACGAAACATAATAACGATAACCTGATACATACCCAACTCTGGAGGGACCTCAGATATCACAATGCACCATACAAACAAGGTGGAACTAGACACTAGACGTAATGACTTGAAGGAAGCACGATGATGCTTTCCCAACTGACACGACTCACAATCAAAAGGTGACACAGTTACCCATGGCAAAGCCTGTTGAAGACGGCGGTGAGAAGGATGGCCCAAACGGTAATGCCACAGAGAAGACGGCTCAGAAGTAAAAGCAACAGACGCTAATCCTTGAGGGATTTCATCACGGATCAAACAAAGCTATTTGGTAATAGCACTGATGGACCAAAGATTTACAGGAAATGTAGGAACATAAAGGACTTTATCAAGATGCAGTTGGGAAGAGGCTTACACAGCCCCTTCTCTAGATACTAAACAAGACCTACCATCAGCAATTGCAACAGATTTAATGTCAGATAATTGCGACAGACGGTGAAACAAATGTTTTGCACCTGACATATAGGAAGATGCCCCAGAATCAATTATCCAAGAGGATTCCCTGGATGCCAAGAAAGCAGTAGCACCTGTAGAAGCGGAATAGGAGGCAGCTGTTGTGGAATCAATGGCCTGAAGCTGTAGAAACCTGTCAAAATCTGCCTATGAGATGGTAACAGTCTGCTCCACACTGATGGACTGAGCTAGAGTAAAGGTAGTAGTGACATGTGCAGACGAGGAGGACGGACGACCATGTAAATCCCAGCATCTTTCAATGCAATGGCCAGACTTACCACAATGTGTACACTTGGGACAGCCACCACCATCAGAACGGCCCTGACCACGGGAGCCGCCCCGACCACGTCCTCTAGTGGCAGCTAAGGCAAAGGACTCAGAAACTGGGGAGGAGGCCGTCGTAGAAACTCGGAGAACCTTACCAAAGGTTGTCCGGAGGTCAGATAGAGTATCGACAGCTAATACTTGACCACGGACCTGAGAACTAATATCAGGGTTGAGGGCAGTGAGAAACACGACCACTGCTAGCTCTTCACGGTACCTGCTCTGACGAGTGATGTCAGAAGGGCTGATGGATCTCTAATTCTTCCAGAAGAGCCCGTAGAGTAGTAAACAGATCTTGGACTGACTTGTCACCCTGTCTCAAGGTAAATAACTACTCATATATTTCACAGACTCTAGAGATGTTTTTTTCATGACCATATGTCAACCGAAAGGTGTCCCAAATGTTCTTGGCTGGTCTAAGCGAAAGAACTCCACGAGCAACTGCAGGCTCCATACTATTCGCCATCCATGTGATCACAGCAGCATCATCAGCCAATCAATCTTCATACGAATCAAACTTGACATCAGGTGACGGATGAGTAAGATGTTTCAATTTCTTGTGGGCCAACATGAACGTCTCAAAACTTTGGGACCACAGGAGATAATTGGGGCCCGAGAGTTTTTCTGAGGTACCACTGAGTCCTTTCATCAAGAGATCACGAGATGCCATACTGACAAAAGGAACAAAACAACTGATGCACACAAGAATGCTGGAAAAAAAACTGCTCACCAACTTGGTGGATTGGACGTATCCACCCAAAAAAAAAATTGCCAGAGACGTGATGAAGGCCTAAAACATGGCCAAAAACACGCAAACTACTTCACCAGAAGCCTAGACTGCCCATACACAAACGGAGGAATGACAAATGGGCATCACCCGCCAGACCACATGGGCCGGTGATCCCGTGGGAGGGCTGCCGGCGACCCTGGCTGCTGGACAGTGGCCGACAGCTACTGCAGGAGGTCGGAACAGTGCCTGCCGACGGCGGGCTGAGGCTGGACCAGAGGAGGAGTCGACGCGGAAGGGAGAGGAAGCCGGCTGGGGCCCTGTAGTGACCGGCGGCAGCAGGTAAACCTAGGTTTTTTTGTTTTTTTTTTAGATGTTGAAGAGAGGAAAGATAACCTATGTTCTAGATACCATGTGAAGAGAAAAAGAAGACTGTTTCGTTCGAGGGCTTAAGTTACATATAAACAGGGGATTATGGTATACCTAGGTAAATGGATATCCATTAACCCACTATCTAGAGTAACCTAAGCAATATAAATACAACTCTAACACATAATTACAGCAAAATAATTTTTAATCACCTCATACACATGTAGACATGGAATTCGGGCCGGCCCATGGAATAGGCGGCCCAGCCGGGCCTGGGCCGGGC
>JAMKQA010003542.1:0-14989 GCA_024699735.1 Posidonia australis
TATTGCACATGCTTTTGTTTGATAATTCATGGCTAAAATGCATGTTTATTTCCCTTCTTGTATATGCCATGCCTAGGAGATTAGAGACATGTTTGCTCTCCCCTTTGGTTAATAAAAAACATAACAACCAAAATCAATAAATCAGGCAAACTAGTGACAAATTGCAAATTTTTCCCATGGTTTAATAAGCTTGCAAGTAAAAGACTCAAAGCATACTTTACATACATCATATAGGACATGCATCTTCTCCTCTCCTTAGTTCGCCTATACAGTCTGCGAAGGACAATTCTCGGTGTCTCGTCCTATGGCTTGGGCATGGGATGGAATATCAGGTTTGTCCCCCCTTGTCCGAGGTTGTGTCTGTGTAGTAGAGGGTACAGCCTATTGCTTTGGCAGAAGACAAGGCCCCGAAAGCACCACCCATTCACTGCCTAGGCTATGGCCAGGATTTAGAATAGGGACATTACTTTTTCTAAACTTGAGTCGGAAGCCCATTCACCCTTGTGTGAACCCAGAGTAGACAGCTTAATAGGACACCCCTAGGTTGTAAGAGAGTGCATATTAGAAGCATTCATTTGCATCTCAAACCACCATAAACATTACATCTTTTCTAACTTGTTTGTGTTTGTGCATAGGATTTCTGGTTTGTGAGTTTCCTTAGCCTGAGCTCTAGACCCTTCCTTTCACTGACTTTATTTGTGACCTTATTCACGACCGTGTCTCCCAAGTTATTCGTCACTTTCGATGATAGCTCGTCCTAGGATCCATCCTATTCTTCCCAGCCGCAGTCCAATCCTTACTCGCTCGCGATCCATGATGGCCCAACATGCCAGCGAGTTCCTTTCCCCTGCTGTCCTAGAGGAGGTCCCTGTCTCGGGATACTCTTCCTTTGTGTCTGTTCCAGTCATCACTGCTGCCTCCACCTTTGCCTTAGCTTCTGAAGGACCTCCACCACCTCATTTTTGTGTCCCCGTGGCAACCCCACCTTCGGGACCACCTACCTGGTCTTCTCCTGCTGTTGGGGCCACAACAGTCGAGTCTGTCTCTCCTCAGGGCTGTGTGTTTACTAGCCCTCCTCCCACTGTGGCTGTTTCAGTAGAAGACACCCCCCAGTTCGGGCAAGTGGGATTCCAGTCTCCTGTTTCTTTCTCTACCTTGTCTCCATCTTTCGGAGCTACTAGCAATGATCCCGTCACTGCGCAACTGCAACAAATGTCGGCCCTCGCCCAGCAGTTGCAGGGATTAGCACTAGCGCTCCAACACTTTTCAGCTCTGTCCTTCCCGGCTCCCAAGTTGTCTACGCAACCGGCTTTAGGACCACAGTTTGCACCCACTACACTCCCTCCATAGCTGTCCCCATCCCTTGTCTCTTTGGCAATAGGGGGTCGACACTACCGTTTGTTACACCTGCACAGCACCCACCACAGCATGCATCACTCCTATCTGGTGGCCAACCCCCTAGGCCGGCGGGAGCATAGCCATCCGTGAGCATTGTACCGGAGACCATACCGGTCCAACAACTCTTGCTCCCACACTCTGCACCACTTGATGCACCACCCCCTGCATTATCCTCACCCTTGTACCACACACAAGGTTCATCCTTTATACTACAGCACAATGCACCCATGCACGGGTACACTGGCCATCTTGCCGTAGCACCAGACAGCGGAATGGTGGATCCGGTGGAACCCCTAGGGGCGACCCATACAGTGTATGCGGCACCCGCCTCTACTGCACAATCCACAGCTGTAGTAGCTCCAGATGCTCTCCTCATGAGAGTAAATGATCTGGAGAGCACTTTTTGACAACTGCAAGGCGAGGATTGCCAGTCCTACCAATTTCAGGACCTCTGTTATTTCCCAGAGGTGACTCTCCCTCAAATTTCCGAATCCCGGAATTTGAAAAAAACAATGGTAGGGGCTGCCCAATTGCCCACCTAAAAGCCTATTGCGGAGATCTCGCCTAGCTTCAGGCTGACGAGAGGTTGTTGATTCGCCTGTTCCAAAAGAGTTTCACGGGGCCTGTGTTGAAGTGGTTCACTTCCCTCAACATGGCCACCATTAGGACGTGGGACGACCTTACACAAGCTTTCCTGGAACAATATTCCTTTAATCTTGACTTAGTCCCCAAGCGAGAGGACTTGGTCGCTACCAAGCAGAGACCCCAAGAGACATTTGGGGAGTATCTTGGAAATTGGCGCTCCTTGGTTTCACAAGTCAAAGATAGACCCTCTGACGAGCCACTGCCTCACATAGTGGCCCTAGTAGCAGCAACAACACCAATCCACCCAAGAGGCGAGATGCCTCCAAAAATGCAGTTTCCTATATTAGATCCCCTGCTGCTCCGACAAATGTCTGCCCGCCCCCGCAACGCCAAGTAGTTTATACACCCACGCCTACACCTAGAGCACAACATGCATCACACATTACCCCCACTGCCACACCAGTGTACCCTACCCCACCGGCCAGGACGCGCCCACCGTTGGCACATCCATAGCCGAAGCGACAACGCCATGACAGGCGCCACTATACCCCCTTAGTGGAGCTTTTGAGCATGGTATTTCGCTAGGTCGCATCCCTGTTGAGGCTGCCTGAGGTGTGCCCTCCGCCTAATCCATTTCCTGCCTGGTATAACGCCAATGCATTTTGCAATTTCCATCGGGTGGCCGCCACTCGACGGATAATTACCTGACACTCAGGGACACTGTCTAGGATTTGATTGACCAGAGGGTCATAGTGATTAATACCCAAGAAGTCGGCCCAGCACACACACCAGTGGCTGCCTCAGCACAGCCAGCACACCCCAGCATAGTCAGTCAACCCTTGCCACAACATTCATCTCTAGGAGCACCAGGTTCTTCGGGAGTCAATTTTGTTTCTTCTACTACTTCTTCTTCTTCTGAGTTTATCTCTTCCCCTATCCGTCCAACCGACTTGATTCATGAGGAGTCGTCCCCTTTTCCCCACCAATTGTATCATTCTTTCCACAGTGGTTTCGAGGAATCTATTTATATGATCCGTCCAGTTGTCGAGTCGGAGTACTCTGAGGCGCCACCTGTACTATATCCCCAGCCACCAACTCCAATCTATTTATCAGCCTGGCCCCAATCTAGGCCAGGTCAGCCAGCTCACCCTCGAGCCCACCGGTACCCTCACCAATACTCCCAGCATCCATAGGTTTATCCTCCTACTCACCCTTATCCTTCAAACACCCCTGTACAGTTAGCAGCCCGCCCCCCAGTTATTGTTACACTAACCCACGACACGCATCATGTTCCTTACAATTATGCCACAGGAATGTGTGCAGAAGTGACATGATCGTGTAGAGTATACAAACCCCCAGCATCTATGCCTAACCCCCCATTTTTGACCCCTAACCAATTGCAAGCCCAACCATCTAGGTCACCAGCACCTGTAGCAGCAACCCCTGTCCAGCTCCAAGCACATTCTCCTCAACCACCTATGCCCAGAGTAGCACCACCCAATCCTACCACTAGTAGCCAACCTTCAGCTGACATCACTGCCCATCTTAAGAAGGTTAAAGCCAATATTTCCATCTGGGACCTAATCCATACATCGACTGAGCATATAGAAGCTTTCCTTAGAGTTTTCCAGGCTGCTCGTGTATCCCAGACTATAGAGCCTGCTACCCTAGAAAACATGGTAGGAATGATAGTGATACCTCAAGTTATCTCCTTCTCTAGCCTCAAGTTACCTCCTTCCGGCACTAATCATAATTCCCTTTGTTCATCACGGCACAGTATCGAAGCTTCTGCATCCCCCTCACATTGGTTGACAATGGAGCAGGCTTAAATGTTTGCCCCTTGCGCACAGCAAGTGCAATCGGATTCAAGTCCGAGGACATTACACTAGCTGTGAAAGGGATGACGACATTCGATAATACGCATCATGATGCGCTTGGGGTCCTGATCATTCCCCTGACTATAGGCCCTGCTCGCTTCGATGTAGAATTCTACGTCCTAAACGTTGAACCCTCTTTCAATCTTTTGCTTGGACGCCCTTGGCTTCACAAGCATCAAATCATTCCTTCAACCCTCCATCGTATGATTAAGTTCTGCTCGAATGACAATGTTGTTGTTGTCCTGGAAGAGGATATGGAGAAGGTTGAATCTGTCTCTGCCATAGCCACCCAAACCATCCATTTCGAGCCTAAACCATCCGATGTCCTCTATCGGGTTAACCGATTTGAACCATTTAATTTCATTCTACCTTTAGAGCTTACCGGCCATTTGGCCACTTTTGGCAACCCCTGTTTGATGGTTGACAACTTGTGTCGCAAATGGGGATACGAGAAAGGATCGCCTCTGGGGCGTTATGGCCAAGGAATCACTGAGCTGATCGAGGCCGAAGAATGGATTGAGCGAAACTGTTTGGGTTATGAGTGGTACTGCCAGAGGAAGAGATCGCAACGCCATGGTAAGTCTTCCAAGATGATTATTCCACGGAATTTAGTCAACTTCATCAACGCAGGCATTATGGATCCAAACCACAGCTCTTATGCAGTGTCAGCACCATTAGCTTGGCTCTGTTTAGAGGATTCATATCAGGACAGCGGCCGACTAGAGCAGCAGGGTACAGAGCAGGAGATCATACAAAACAGTGGTCAGACAGAGCAGTCAGCAGTCCAGACAGTGGTCCAAGAAGCAGACTCAGATGATGACATCGAGGATCTGGACCTCTTGTTCCAGGAGCAGCTAGATGTACTCGTAGAAGACCTAGTAGAGCATGATCGCATAAGAAAGGGGAAAGCAGTTGCTGCATCATCACCAGCAGAAGCACCAATACCGCTCCAGGACCAAGTTTCAATTATGGTCCTGCATGAAACAAGCAGAAGGGATGCTAGACCATTGGAGTTAATCTCCTGTTAGCCGGGAGGCGGGTCTAGTTGGTATTGACAGTATAAGCCTCACCTAGAGGGTGAGGATCAAAACCTTGAATCAAGCACGAATGAGACGGGTGGAAGTAGTCTCACCAACCTACAGCAGAGCAGCCGCCAGCAAGCAGAATTTTGTATAGCTAACAGAAAGAAAGAAAATATCAAAAAATCAAAAAAGAACAAAAATAAGGAGGCATCAGCATCAAAGGCAGGGACTCCCAGCTCCCCAGATCATCTGGACAGGGAAATAAAAGAAGTAGCACAATGCCGATACAAGAACACGAAAGTCACTGTGACAGTCATTAAGCGCCATCAAGGCACGGAATCAGAAGAGATCTTCTCAGTTGACATAACAGACCTAGCATTTGAAAAAGAAATCCTGTCAGAGCTAATTGCCTATAAAGAAGAGAATGAGGTTCGTGGAGCAGATAATGAGGATGAGCCATCACAGATCCCATTCCATGATAATGACCCAGAAGGCCCAAATCTTCACGTAGAGGAGGAAACGAAGCTAATCAATATCGGCACAACAGAAGAGATCAAAGAAACATGCATCAGTGTCAGTTTATCACCACAAGCAAAGGCAGAGTTTATAGCTTTTCTGAAAGAATATGTAGATGTCTTTGCATGGAGCTATGATGACATGGTGGGACTAGACATTGAAGTGGTAGTTCATACAGTACCACTGATACCAAATTCAAAGCTAGTCAAACAAGAGCTTCGTAGATGGCGCCCCCAGTGGTTCTTAAAGCTTAAAGAGGAAATTATGAAACAGCACAAAGTCAACTTCCTCAAGGTCGTGCTGTATCCTGAATGGCTTGCCAATGTGGTGCTTGTACCGAAAAAGGATGGACGGGTTTGCATGTGCATTGATTATCGAGATCTCAACAAAGCGGGTCCCAAAGATGATTTCCCGCTCCCCCACATCGATATTCTAGTAGACAACACTACAGGGCATAAGATGTTGTCATTTATGGACGGGTTTTCCGGATACAACTAGATCAGAATGGCCGAAGAAGATATGGAGAAGACATCCTTCATCATTCCATGGGGAGTCTTCTGTTATAGAGTGATGCCATTAGGGTTGAAGAATGCAGGTGCAACATACCAAAGGGCCATGACAGCTTTATTCCACGATCTTATGCATCAAGAGGTTGAAGTATACGTGGATGACATGATTGCCAAGTCTAAAGAGCCCAAGGACCATCTTTCCTGTTTGAGAAGGTTGTTTGACCGCCTGCGAAAGTATAAGCTCCGCCTGAACCCCAACAAGTGTGTATTTGGGGTATCCTTTAGAAAGCTACTGGGTTATATCATCAGTCAGAGGGGAATTGAAGTGGACCCCCACAAAGCCAGGGCTATTGTTAACATGCCTCCTCCGACCACCGAGAAAGAGATTTGTGGTTTATTATGCCGGCTACAATATATCAGCAGGTTCATTGCACAGCTTACGCCTATATGTGAACCCATGTTCAAGCTACAGAGGAAGAACTCCCAGACTTGTTGGAATGATGAATGTCAAGCAGCCTTTGATAAAATCAAGCAGCTTTTGGTGAAGCCCTTGGTTTTAGTTCCCCCTACACCAGGGCGCCCTCTGCTGCTATATCTCTCCACAACACAAAATTCCATGGGCGTAGTTCTTGGTTAGCACGATGAATCTGGGCGTAAAGAGAAGGCTATCTACTACCTCAACAAAAAGTTCAATGATTGCGAGGTTAAATACAGCCCAATAAAGAAAGTTTGCTTATCCCTGGTGTGGGCCACACAGCGCCTCCGGCATTATATGATGGCATATCCAGTGTTGTTATTATGTCGGCATGACCCTATCAAATATCTGTTCCAGAAACCAGCCTTGGTGGGTAGATGTGTCAAATGGCAGGTGATGTTGTCCCAATACGATATCACCTTTATCACACAGAAGTCCATGAAAGGACAAGCAATGGAGGATCACATGGCCAACCTACCTTTGCCAGAATATCAGTCGTTACAAACCTAGTTCCCAGATGAAGATATATTGTTTGCAATGGGCGAGGAGGAACTAGAAGGACCTCAGAATGAGCATCAGTGGTGTCTGTACTTCGATGGTGCAGTCAATAAACGAGGAGGAGGCATCGATGCAGTTCTAGCAACGCCACAGGAATAGCTAATTCCCTTTGCAAGGAAGTTGACATTTGAATGCACCAATAATGAAGCTGAATATGAAACCTGCATTTTAGGCTTACAAGTGCCAAGGGACCAAGGCGCCTGAGAACTCCACGTATATGGAGGCGCAATGCTGGTTATTTCGCAAGTCAATGGCGACTGGAAGACAAAAGACAAGAAGCTCGTGTTATATCATGAACATTTGCTCAAATTGACTGAAGAATTTGAAGATGTCAAATTTTCCTTCATAAAACGAGCTAAGAATGCATATGCAGACGCTTTGGCAACTTTGGCGTCATGGTTATCACTCTCAGAAGCACAAACCATGGACATCTCGGTCACATGCATTGAACTGCCAGCACATTGTATGCATATTCAAGAGGCACCATCATCTGCTGAACTGCCCTGGTATAGTGATATTAAAACTTTCCTGGAGTCTGGCGGCTTCCCTCCTCGCATTTCTGCATCAAATAAAAAGACCTTGACACGGTTAGCATCTAAATATGTGCTCGGAGCCAGACAGCTATATAGAAGGTCTTATAACCAGATGCTTCTCAGGTGTGTGGACAAAAAGGAGGCAGATATGCTAATGTTAAAAGTTCACGTAGGCAGCTGCGGTCCACATATGAATGGGGTTCTCCTAGCCAAGAAAATTATGTTGCAGGGGTATTTCTAGTCCACTATGGAAACAGACTGCTGTCAATTTGTCAAAAGATGCCATAACTGCCAGATACATGGCAATTTCATACATGCTCCCCCGCAACAATTGCATAGCATGTCATCACCCTGGCCATTTTCAACTTGGGGAATTGATGTTATCGGGGACATTCATCCTGCTGCATCCAATAGGGACCGTTATATTCTGGTGGTCATCAATTATTTCACAAAATGGGTCGAGGCGGCATCATACAAGACAGTCACAGCAGCTATTACAGAGAAATTCATCAAGAATAATATTGTCGCTAGATATGGAGTTCCATTTGCTATCATTTCAGATAACGGAACTAATTTCATAGCAAATAGAGTTGAGGATTTCCTCCAGAATTGCAAGATCAGGCATCACAGATCCTCCCCCTATCGACCCCAGATGAATGGGGCAATAGAGTCGGCTAATAAGAATCTGGTGAAAATCTTGAAGAAGATGGCTGAAACTCACAAAGATTGGCATGAAAACCTGCCCTACGCATTATGGCACTACAGGATCTCCGTCCGAACGTCAACAGGAGCAACACCTTATTCTTTGGTGTATGGCATGGAGGCAGTCCTTCCCTTTGAAGTCGAGATTCCATCGTTAAGAATCTTGAAGGAGGCAGAATGGATACAAGATCATTGTATTCAGCTAGATTTGATTGATGAGCATAGATTACAAGCTCTGCATTATGCCCAATGCTACCAGAAGAGAGTGGCCTGAGCTTATCAAAAGAAAATCCGACCCAGAAACTTTGGACCAGGAGACTTGGCTTTGCTTGCCATCCATTTGCCCGATGCACGGGGAAAATTTAGGCCTAACTGGCGCGGACCATTTGTGGTCAAGGAGGCCCTGTCCGGAGGTGCAATCATTCTTGAAGGTATGGACCATAGAGAGCAGTCAGAGCCTGTCAATGCCTCCTACTTAAAGAAGTACTACCAGTGACACCTAGTCAATCCTAAGCCTTGCACCGTGAGCCATGCATTTTCATTTTTCTTCTTTTCGCCTACTAATATTTTAGGTTATTGCATCCTAGCATAACATGAATAATCTCCTACACTTTTTCTTTTTGCACAGCATTATCATTACCCGATGAGGAAAATCGGAAGCCTGCCTACTTAAGACGAGTCCAGTCCTCCTCACGTGTCACTACCTTTGGAACTTAGGATGTGAGGGAGAGATTTCAGTAAAATGGACGAAATGTGCAAATTCCCAGGGGACCTATATCTCCAGAGGGAGTAAAAATATTAGGTCTAGAGAGAGTGCAAGCAATAAAGAAAAATACAGACTCTGGAGCACAAAAGAAATAAGAAGACAAAAGTAGTAGACAGAAGCCAGCTCCACTGAGAAAGGCATACAGGACGACCCTATCCCTACTTTATAACTTGGAAAGGAGTCGAAGCATGCACCTATAGATCCTACAAAGGGACTAGCCACCCCTTTAACACAAAGGAGAGCAGCCACCCCTCAGCTTAAGTGTATATTACCTCCAAGCAGGAATAGGTAAGTCAGCATGCCTTCGAGGGAGAAAAAGAAATATGAATCCTTAAAAGAGTAGGTGTAGGGCCCCAAGATTTTGGCATGAAGTCCATAATATCTGAAGGAGAGCCACAAGTAAACCTAAGTTTCTAGGTTAGTGCTACATGAGTCGAGGACAGTTTCACTTCTTACAGCAAGCAATACAAGCTTCCTCGGCGCTGAGGGCACCAATATCTATGCATTAATCCTGTCTCTGCATTGCATTTTTTGCATAACATCTAATATCTTAGATCAAGCATATTTGCATATCACTTTACAAGGCATTTGGCCATATTCTGACTAGGGGCATGCCAGCTGCCTTTTTGGGTAGTAGTATGGGCAAAAAGGCATTTGACTAGGGGAATGTTAGTCGTTTCTTTAGTTGGAAGAATCTATGACCAGGGACATGCCAGCTAAATTTGAGAGCGGTCTTATGAAAATACATGAACAAGCACAAACAAGTCAAAATGACATTAATGCAAGCACATTTTTATTATGGTCCATCACTGATACAAACTTTGATGATCAACTCTCGGCCTCTTGGAACTGCTGGCCCCTGTGAAGCAAGTGACACTAGGCGGTATCTCGCTTATGGGCCATGTCTCTCTTATTTCAGCTTCATATTCCACTGTACAACCAGAGCCCTCAGTAATGGCGAGATGGGAGGATTTAATGCCAGCACGTGTCTTACAGGCCAACTCTGAAGTTGTTGCATTTGAGCCAACAATATACCTTTTATAACAATCGGGATTGGGACTTTGCTCAATAGAGTCCTGGTAGAAGTCGAATTGGCGAAGAACTCGGACTGGGTGATATTCCACGCCGCCTGTAAGCTCGGGAAGAACCACTAGCCGCATGTCCCTAGCATTAAAAAAGGCAGTAAAAGTCCTTGAAACTGAGGATATAATGCACAATGTTACCGTGTCCTCAGCGAGATTCCGCAATCTGCTGCACAGCTCATGCACACCTCGAAGTGTCCTTGAATGATGAATGCGGCTATAAGCTTCAAATGCAGAAGGCCGTGGGCACATAACCTTCACTCCCATATGAGCAGCAAACCAAACCTGGCAAAAATGGGTTGCATAGTTAAGATAAGCACAGCGGAGTATTTAAATAAAATGGTTTGCTTACTTGCACCAGGGCGCCACAACCATGGAAATGCTGAGAACGCTTCAGTGCCCGGTCCAAACCGACATAGGTCTCTGCAAGGAGAATAGGTGCAAGATCGATTTGGCGAATAACCATCTCCTAGGCTATTTTTGCCACCTCAATAGCCACAGTCGTCCGGCCATGGCTAAAAATAAGCTCCTCGAAGAAGCGTAGCACAAAACTATGAAGCCACAGGATGCCTATAGAGGAGCGGGCGCTGATAATCTCATCAAAATAATCCAGGCACACCATGGTAGTAGATCCATCTTTGCAGATAAGGTTCTTTTCACAGACACTTCTGGTCAAACCAGTCAGTCGACTCAGAACTGAAACGTAGTTGTCGTGGCAAGTGAAGACGGGAGGGGACATGATTGGCAACAGGCCACATATCCGTCTGTCCTCTTCCAAAGTCAGAGTCATTTTTATCTGCCCGAAGTGGAAAACATGTAAAGCCGGCTTCCAAAATCGAGCCACGGCGCATAGCAGATGCCAGTTAACCTCGACTTTAGCAATACTTAAAAGTGAGGAGGATATGTCCCAAATCCGTAGTTGTTCGCGATCTGCAGCTGTTAAAGCATCAATCTAGCCGCGTAGAGCATCTGAACAATGTTTTGGCGTCACCATGGTAGGATAACTTTGTGGGCACAAATTTGGGCCATATATGGCAGTAAAAGAGAAGAACTTGACATAAATATGAGGCAAATATGAGTGATCCAACATCATATGATCTTAATATAAAACAACATGCTCAAAAATTTGTATCTCGTTGTAAATCTGAAATAACATTGCAAAAACGAGATTTGTGGATTACTCTTCCTTCTCATATAGCAAGGTATGGAAATCAGCAAGAAAAACAGCAAAGCATTCACATACCATTGTATTAGCGTAGCCGGAGTCTAGAACGGATCAGAGAAAGATGCTACAAGCAAGTTTTGAAGATTTGAGGGTGTTTGCAAAGAGGGGTGGCGGTAAATCTCGCTGGGAATGCGAGGTTATAAGCAAGAGGTTTTAGCAAAAAAGGAAATCAAGCTGACCATTTTTGGAGACGCACCAAGGTGGCACATATCAAAGGCGCACCTCAGCGGTGCACATAGGTGGCGCACCAAACAACTGAAAAATTCAGCAGCACCTCCCCTAAATTTGGACCTCGCCAAAACGGCACCATTTTCTTGAATCTGCATAGAAAATTTCATACAGCATACACAAGCAATACCCCAAGAGAGGGGTGCATTCCAAAAATTGAAATTTGTCATTTCTAAGCATTCTTAAATATGTTTACAATGTTCCAATGTCAATACAAGACTTGACTATAGAAAAAGACTAAAGATGGCTATTCCTCGTCTGACTCCTCCTCGTTGGACAATGCCTCTTGAAAACTCTTGGCCAAAAGACAGGCGCCTCGTCGAGTGATCCGACGCGACCACTAAGCGGCAGCAGTACCCTGAGAACAGGCAGCAGAACTCTGGACCCTCTGAGAAACTTCAGTGTCTGAGCGATCCTCCTTAGATGCCTCCATGGTGAATTCCCCACTACTGGCTGCGTTCACCACATGAGCTGGGAAATCTTGCTGCAACATCAAGACCTGTGTTAGTAGTCAGAATTATTAAATGATATAGCAAAAGCAGAAAGAAAGAGGGAGGAATACCCGAATGATGTTGCGCCAGTGTAGTTCCTGCAAGTTTACAAATATGTCAGGCCTACTGTAGAGAAATGACAAATTGTAAAAGTAAAAGTTATACCCGTTTTCGTCGGATATCAGCATAAAAGGCACTGAATTGTTCTTCAAAGCCCTATTGAATTATGACAAATATCAGATTTACATAGATCATATGCATGGAAGTGTTAAGCAAAGATTATAATCAAGTACCTTGGCCCAGTCGGAGGCATACCACATCCCGCGCTGGCTATCCGACACAGCCTCCTCAAACAGATACGGCTTCCCAACTCGTCTGTACCAAGCTAGGTAATCCGTGTAACTGACTTCTCGAAGGATAAGCCTGTCCTGAGAAGCCATAGCTGCTGCATGTCGACTTCTGGCCATAGAACGAGTCGAGGCTGGGCGGTCCATGTAGGCAGGAGGAGGGGCAGGAATGCAGAATTCATTCAGAAATTGGTGCCTCACGTGACCCGAGAGAAAATATGGCGACTTCTTCATACAGTAAAATTTCACCTGCTTGTCCCTCAACATGCAACCAGAGTTCAAAGGTGCCCAGTTAAAGCCATCATATCTGGAGAATGGGCGTAGGTGAACCTGTTACAGAAACAGAAAATTATAAGCAAAGTAGGTGATACAGGCATACAGAATTGAAGTCTAACAACAAAAAACTTACATCTTCGAGCTCTACCAGGTCAAGCAGATACCGGTAGGACTCGTAACTATAAACCCCTATGGCAGCCTGATGGTCAGGCACAACCCACTGATGAGGGAGAGGTAGAAGCTCGTCACGGAGGCGGTCGAAGCTATGCCCCTGTGTGATATGCTCCATAATCCAGTACTGGCAATAGCAGACAGAAGTCAGTTTATCAGATATTAAGTGAAGAGGAAATTTGTTTTGCAAAAGTAATGAAAGTAAACACTCACAATTAGCAGAGGATATAGTCCCACATAGGAGTGGCGCCCAAGCTTGACTATGTTGTCGAGTCCGCAGATCAGGCAAGTGTAACTAGCACCAGCCCAGTCATAATTGTCCAAATGCTCCAGATTGGTTAAATACGCTAACCAATCAGCATGAATACAGTATGCAGACGAGTCACAGAAGATCATTGCTAGCAAATCCAGCAGAAAATGCCTCAGCACAAAGTCCGCCTCGTCGCTGTCAGGCTCGGGGTTGGGCCAGAACTGGTCCCACTCTCTCAGCCACCCCACAGTGATCATGTGTTTCCCCTTAGGTGGCTTAGGAGGAACAAGTCCTAGGTGCGCAGGGGCAAGGTGAAGGCCATGAGTAGTCTCGCCTATGATCGGCTCGTCGCCGAAGGGGAGGCCTGTCAGCAGGGCCCACTGGTCGGGCATGATGGTTAGCTCGCCGAATGGAAAGTGAAAGGAGTGCGTCTCAAACCTCCACCTCTCCACCAGAGCTCGAAAGAAGTTGTAGTGGCCATGTATGACTGGAATACGCAGTAAGCCACTGAATGGGGACCGGTGAAGGAGAAAATCTTGCAGAAACTCAGGCAGGCGGTGGAAGTGGTCTAGCATTGGGGCCCAATGACACCGCATTATCCGGTTTGCGTCACCAACTTGAAATTTTAAAAACAGAATTAATACCAAGTCAGAAAGCAATTTATAAAGCATCAAGGCAGGAAATTACCCCAAAGTCGGAACCCTCGCAAATATGATGGTCGCTTAGTAGCTGCCCCTTGAAATTGCCAGACTCCTGAAAATGCATTTGTCAGATAAGGCACTAGATTTATATGCACATTTTTCTTCCAGTTTGGGCTCACCTCAATAGGGACGGCTGGAGTCGAACTGTTGGAGGCACGTGACCTCGAAGAACTACCTCGCCGTCGGGAGCAAGAACTAGACGGCGTACCCCATGGGGACTGTGGAGTCGCCTCCTCGGGAACTGGATCATCCTACAAAAGTGCAAATATTACATATGGAGTCCAAACAAAGTCAGGCATGGCATTATAAGCAAAAACAAGCGAAATAGAAGGGGCATGGCATTTAAATAAAGCATTATGGCACAAGGTGGCAGAAATAAATAGGCATGCAGCTATGGCTCGGTGTTTCATGGAAATGTGCAATTTATGTGGCAATATCTTTTTGTTAAAATATGCAAAAAAGGAACAATCTGCAAAAGCTATCATCTTTCTTAAAGCATGGTTTAGCAATTCATTAAAGCATGTGACCAATGTGGATTCAAGGCAGTTCATAAACCATACTAGCATGAAAGATCATGGCATTCAATCAATGGCATAAACAGTAGCAAGCTTTTTTTGTACTCAAACCCATTACCACTACTCCAAAATCACCACCACGGCCAACCCATTGCCCATCATTTCAACCCCCACTACATGGCCAAGCCACAAACCCACCACACAACCAGCACCATCGCCTACCTACGGCCAACCCATCTACCACCAAGAACCACCTCCGGAACCCGCAACCTGCACCCACACAAACCCATTGCCCCCTTCCCGACCATCATCACCACACAACCAACCCCTCACCACCACCTCACGGCCAACCCATCAAAGCCCAACAGCGACCTCCAACTGCAACTGCAGGCCAACCCATTGCCCACTTACCGCCAAAACCCACAGCCAACACGCCACTACGGCCAGCTCCACCGGTGACCCGCACCATTACCCCAGTCCGCTAGTGTAGACACCTCGATTTTGAGGTAACCCAGGAATGAGTGTCCCTATGTTGCTTTGGATGCGATTAGCCCTTAAACCGAGCCCCAAACCCATTAGCCAGAGCCCAAATTAGACATTTGTGAGCAAGGCTGGCGCACCAATGTGGCGCACCAAGTTGGCGCACCAAGGTGGCGCACCAACTTGGCGCCCAGCTCTGACTGCTGACCTTCCACCTTCCGGGCTGTTACTCTTGCAAACGAATGTGCCAACGAATATTCGAGGCTTTTCGTTTGCAAGACC
>JAMKQA010003543.1:0-12606 GCA_024699735.1 Posidonia australis
CGATAAACTCTTCATCAGAGGGTCTATCTCAAACTTGTGAAGTGAGGGCTCGCTGGTGCCTGACATACTCCTCAAACGGCTCATAGGGCTTCTACCTTGTTGAGACTAGGTCCTCACACTTTGCGACCATATCGAGATTGAATGAATATTGTTCCAGAAAAGCTTGACTAAGGTCATTCCAGGTCTTAATGGTGGTCATAATCAGAGATGTGAACCACTTTAAGGCTGGACCCATGAGGCTCTTCTAGAAAAGGTGAATAAGCAGCCTCTCGTTAGCCTGCAACTAAGCAAGATCACCGCAATACGCCCAAAGATGCGAAACTAGGCAGCCTTTCCCATTATATTTTTAAAACTTCAGGATGTGAGAATTTAAGGGGAGTACAACCTTTGGAAAGTAGCAAAGCTCCCAAAAGGTGTAAGACTGGCAATCTCCACCCTGCATTAGTTGTAGTACTCTTTCTAGATCACTCATCCTAGTGAGGAGAGCATCTAAGGTCGCTGCTAACGTTGATTATGCAACTGGGGTGGATCCTGCGTACATTGTATAAATAGCACCTACGTGCTCCTCTGGGTCTATCATCTAGCCACCTAGTGTTGTGGCGTGATGACCAGCACACCCGTGCGTGTGTATTGTTTATAGTGGCATGTATGTTCAAGCCTGAATCAGATGCAAACGTACAAGAATGATAGTATGTTGTGCTGGACGTGGTACTGTGTGTAGGAGCAACAAATGTTGTACCGGTATGGCCAGGTTCACAGGTCATTGTACTCCTGCTAGCCCAAAAGGCTGACCACCAGTAAATGGAGAAATATATTGTGTGTACAATGGTGATGATGCTAATGGCAAAGATGTAGAGCCTGTCGTCGAGGTAGCGAGAAGCTGTGGCGACAACTGCGGTGGTAGTGTGACAGGTGCAGCATGAAATGTCTAAGTTGGCTGATATGGAACATCAGGAACAGGACAAATAGACGTAGTCAGAGTAAGATCCAAAGAGAAAGCCATATTCTGCAGCCTCTATGCAAGGGCCAAAAGTTGTTGAGATTGTACAGTGACAGAACCATTGGTAGCAATACCGAGGGTCGAAACAGTAAGCGGAAGGGATGTCAAAGGGGATTGGAAGTTCAAAGATCCAGTAGGTTGAGTTCCTACAGAGGGGACGATCGTAGTCAACTGTGTGTCAAAAGGGACTGAGCCAACCAATGGACAAGACATTATCAGATTATGTGTCCTTGTGGTGGTCATAGTAACCACTTCGATCACAAGCTCCAGACCAATCAGGGGTCTGCTAGTGTTCCAAAATTGAAGGGCAGTGAACCCCACGTGCCTAAAAGTGGCTTTTATGGAGAGCAAATGAAGTGATTGACGTCAAAATGATGGAGGAAGGAGGAGTGGATACAGAGATCCCCTCCGAAGCAGTTGGTACCACGGACTCACTAGCTTGCTCGGCCATGATGGACCATGAGCGGGTAAGAATGGGACTGCGATCGTAGACAGGGGGACGACACCTACAAGGAGCTATCGTCGAAAGTGACAGATAGCTCGAGGAAGAACAATCGAGAACAGTGCCTCGGAACTGAGGTCACCAAAAGGATCACACAAACTCTGGCCTAGGAACTCGCACCCAGAACACTATGATCAAAAGAGGAAAAACTAGTTTGTGAGTGAAGAGAAAAGACAGGGACAAAACAAAAGAAGAAAACTATTTATTAGTATTGCATGAATGGCATACATGCACATGAATGCTCCTAATATGCACTCTCGCACCATGCATGTCCCGCAGGTGGTTGACTACATGGGATGCACTCATGGGTTTAGGTTTTGACTCTGGTTAGAAAAGTAAGGCTCCCGTTCTAAATCCTAGCCAAAGCACAGGTAGTGAACGAGTGGTGCATTGGTAGCCTCGACTCCTGTAGTAGCAAAGAGTTGTACCCTCTACTAACACCGACACGACCCCGAACAAAAGGGAGCGGGCTAGTCACACGTCCTACGCCGAAGCCATAGAACGGGCAACTAGGACTGTCCTTCACAAACTGTGGGTGGACACAAGAGAGGAGAAGATGCATGCTCCTATATGATCATTCATGTACATATGCTTGGTGTCTTTTACTTGCGTTTTAATAAACCAAGGGGGATTGTGAGCATTTGTCTCTAGTTATGCCTTATTATTTGTTTGTCTAAATTTGTGTGTTTTATTTTAACCAGGAAGGGGAAAGAACCATGTCTCTACTCTCCAAGTCATGGCAAATACAGAAAGGGAAGAAAACACACAACCATGACATTCAAACACTCATCCAACAAGCAAAAGGCATGAGCGTGGCATGTGCCAGTGTTATGTTATCAAGTAGGTGAAAAAAGAAGCAAGCACGTAACAAAAGGCATGAATCAGGTCATGTGCACGTGTTGTGACATAGCAATCGTGTAAAAAGACACAAAAGCATGCATAGTCAAATATGTACAAATAGGTAGGACAAGCAAACATGCACAAGGCGCACAAGACAACACCAAGCAAGCAAGAAAACCAACACGAGAACTAGAATCTGGTATCCCTGGCGGAGTTGCCAGTTCCTGTGACCATGCTAGTGGAACCTTGCATGACTTCTCGGCACATGGAAGCACACAAAGAATCTCGATACGGTCACGACAAAGATGGTGAATCTGATGAAGGAGACTCAACTCAGAAACACTAAAGAAGGATAAGGAAAAGGAGTCGCTATCTAGTTTTTTAATGGAAAGACGAGGAAAACCAAACACAAAGAAAACTCAGAGAAATCAATGCAAAGAAACACATATGTGCTCTGTGCCTAATGGATGTAGTGCGCAAATCATTGCGGGCCAGAGAAAGGGTAAGGATTCTTGTTACACATGGGGAAGGTGTTAGGCACTCTCATACACCCAAAGAAATCGGTCTTTCAAGGCTACCTACTTGCTCATGATCTAGTGTGTGTATGCTTGTTTACTTCTAATACACATGCCTAGGATGAATGCAAAAACATGACAAATCTCCAAGAAACAGTGAATAAAAGAGAAATTATAAGGAAAATAATCCGAGGGACAAAGTAGGCATTGAGAATGTCGCTTTACTTTATGCCCTTGGGTGATGAGAAAAATCATGTAAAAATCACAAATATTTGGAAAGCGTCACGTAAAACAGCAAAAACTAGGAAAATCTGAGAAAGTCAAATAAGGAAAAATAAACCGTATTCGGGTCTATGTTGGCATTGTCAGGCCTGTTAATGTACGGCCTTAGGCGATAGGTAAAATCAAATAAATCAAAGTCACCTAGAAAGAAAATCAGCACAAAACAGTGGAAAACTTCAAATGCTCATGAAAGTCAAAAAGGGAAACAATCCTTGTTGGGTCGATGTTGGCATTTTCATGCCAATTAATGTATGCCCTCGGAAAAAAAACTCCCAACACAAATCATAAAATCATGAAAATAGGAAAATATGAAAAAAAGATAAAATCATAGAGAAAGGGCATTTTTGGCAAATCATGTCAAAAGATTATATGCCCTAGGACGGAATGGGGATTATTGAGGAATCCAAAGGAAAATCAAGAAGTCAAAGAACAGTCAAATCAAGTGGCCAAGAATCAGTTATAACTACCTAGATTCTTGGTCCCCACACCAACGATTCTCGACAACTAATTTCGTTAGTTGAAACTGCCACCTGTAACCACCAGCTCATCTCAACAAGATAGTTCATCGGCTTCCATCATCGTCAGGAATCGCGTGACCTGTCACCTGTTTTGCTGCTGAACTCTAAACGAATCTCGATCCCTTTGATGTGAATTGCTTGAGTGTTGATCGAAGATGCTGGAGGAAGGCAAAAGGATGATATTCGGCCAACTGGATCAAAGATCAGCTCTGCGAACTTCTCTCCCTATCGACCTCGCTGGAGAAAGTGTTGGCTAACTTCGAAAGACGTCAACGTGGCCAGGAAGCATAGTCCCGACATCCAGGAGGCAAGCTTGGACGATGAAGAAGCTTCTCTGATTATCCAACTATCAGGTGACAGCTCCAGCCATCCCTCCCTCCAAGCTCGTCGGCGAAGGTTCTGTATGTCTACAGAGTGGTGCCGACAATCCTTACTAGGGATTAGGGAGGCACGGAGATGGGAGACTAAATGCTGGAAAAGCCAAGGCAATGGGAATGGAGCAAGACTACAGGTTCAAATCAAAGGAAGGCTGAACAGATCCTTTCGCCCGTCTCCCTCGTCGACGCACGTGCTGACTATTCTCATCTAAGGACGTCAAACTACATCCACAGTCCGGAGAGACAGGGGAGGCACGAAGGAAGAATGAACTTGGATAACATGTGAAGGGAAAGAGAAAATTCCTTTTCCTCAGCCTGTGCCGCTAGAATCGGTGAGGTGCGTCGCTCAATCGACATCCACGGAGAAGCTGGGAAGGAGGCTTCTAGAGCGTGCCTGCGCAAAGCCTTCAACTCCCACTCCTGACCTCAAGATTACTCGGAATGGAGCAACTCCTCATCGCTATCAATCTCAATGACCGCTAGGGAAGAAGGGGAAAACGAATGCTGGGAGCTGACTCCCGACGACTCACAAACTTGTACTACACTAGAATGGAAACAGAGAAGAGTACGTGACTTACCTGTCATACGTCGTGCTTTGTCGAAGGCTCCTCAAAGGTTGAGCGTCGTCGACTATGTCTGAGCTCACCGTAGGGACGCTATCACTAGAATTGGATTGCAATGGGGAATCTGGGGCTGGAGCTAAAAGTGTAGGCTGGAGGTCTCTCCGATCATCCCTCTAGATTGTCGCAGAGGCTTTTAAATAGGAGACGGGATTGATCCAAGGCCGTGGATGTGTAACAACCGGAGGTGAGCGACAACAATGACGTCCAGGAGATTAAATTGGTAGATTCGACATTGGATTAAGGGTATAATGGTCCCTTGAGGCGAGAGGAAAGTGGCTAGATCAAATTCTAGCTGTCATCAGTAGAGAATCAAGTAATTAAGTAGCAAAGTGGACTTCTTCACCCTTCAGCACTGAAACAGGGCATTTCGCCAGCTATATCTGTCACTTACTCTCGCAAGCTATACACGCCTGGAATCCATGTCACATATAACCGATTGGAAGTTCCACTTGGCCCAATAAAAATTAGTTATGTAGCCCTTGAGCTCATTGACCTCTTACTAAGGGACAACCGGCAGTCAATGGTTAATATGAATGTTATTGAGACGTTTCAAAGGTCACATCCTCTCCCTTAGATCCATTCAAACCTACCTGTAAAATCTGGGGTGTCTACAGTTGGCATTTGAATGTCGACATATGTTTGCAATTGAAGCCTAAGATGACTCAAGGGCAAAAGAAGTATGGGTATATAAAAAATTAAAGAGGATGGCTAAATCAAAGTAGATATCAGTACTAGATCAAAGCACAAACAAGAATCTAATAATGTAATGCAAACAGAGAGTGAGGGCTTAGTCTAGTTGTGCATTTGGTCTAGTAAAAACGTGCGACCAACCCATAGTACATGCACCCGATATCGATTCACGGGCCACGAATGTGCATCAGACAATTTACTTTTATCATCCCTCCTAAGCAACTAAGGCTACAAAAACCCAAAAGCATTCATCCAGAATCCATGTTCAGACATAGGAGAAGGGAAGCATTCTAAGAAACCCAATTATAAACAAATAAGGCTCTCTCTCTACCTTCAGATTATGTCATCGAACAACATGCCTTTCTCAAGCCATGGTCAAGGCTGAGAACGTATGTTGGTCCTCTAGGGCAACTGACAAACCAAAGGAGGAGCGAGAGGGACGCATTAGAAGCAATAAAACAAGATGCAAATGCTAAGCCTCCTCCACCCATCCTCATAGGTCGCATTGGGTTTGCCTGAGTCCGACCAACCATGGAGAAAGCTTAGGAACCGAGACAGAGCTCTGAGGCATTGAGAAAGATGAAAGGGGAAGGAAGGAACGCACCGGGACAGCTCTAACCATGTGCTTAGTGGTTGTTGGCCATGTACGGGTTCTCTACCATCTACCTACGAAATGCGAAGTGAAATGCAGCAAACACCAATGCAAATGCTAAAAAAAAGTGTCCTAGGCAGTAAGGGAAGACTAAGGAATGAGAGGGGATGAATTTCAAACGTGGTATGCTCTGAGATGATGGTTTGGTCGCCTCTGGTGCATGCTCTAGGATGGCGTGTGGCGGCTGATTGTGGACAAAGATGGGTTGTCTAGACTTGGGAATGGTTGTGGAGTGTTCATCAACTCTCACTGAGGTCTAAAGAAGGTGGTAAGGCCAAATGTTAAGGCAAACAATGCTCTGGATAGTGGCAAGGTCGAGTGATGTCCTTGGGTTTTGGACGATGGCTGGTGGAGTGGTGGAAGGGAAATGTCAGGCGATGGAGGTTCTGGTGTGGTGTGGGAGGAGCTAAGAACTGAAGAGGAGCACCAAAAGACGACGAGGATGGGCAATGATGAAGAAGTGTCCTCATTGGAGGTGGTGGTGTGTTAAATAGAAGGCTGAAAGCTATGGAGGTCATGGATTCCCAACTACTCTCCTCAAGGATGGCCGGGATTCAATCAAGATGGTATAATGGAGATTTAAATGGGCAAGGAGGGCTTCATGGTCCAGATGCAAAGTGGACCATGCCAAAATCCACATGTGCCAATAGGAATCTAGAATTTGATGCACCTTTTGTGAAAGGAATACTTTATCCTTTGCCTATCGCTACTGAGTACTGACCAAGGCAACCATGCCCCTGACCTGCGGCACTTACCCATGATCCTCACACACGACTAGTCTAGTTCAAACCTTTTTGCATGGATCCTGGCCCATTCCAATGAGCATTTGGGCCACAATGAGGCTTGGGTTGTTGATTCTAGCCATGATTTAGGTTTTAGAAGTAAAGGTGGGTTTAAATAAGCTATTAGATGGAAAAGGCAACGGTACAGGTCAACCAATCAGAGCACGTTCTTCCAGAGGAGCTGGCCGACAATCGACTACGAATTCGAGGTGCCTACAGTGGCACTGGTAATCATCTGGTGGTGGTGTGTTCGTGATAATGGTGGTGGTTTAAAGAAGAGTAGGTTAATTCTAAACATTGAGATTAAGTTTAATGAAAGGTGACGATGGGGCATCCATGTAAAGAATTTAAAGTAATGAGAGTATTGACAAATAAAGATATTGACACAAAAATCCAATGTGTTCGTGATAGCCAACTGCAAAACCAAAGTGTCTACAGATGCCCCTCCCTGAGCAAGGTCAAGAGAAGCGAGACTAATGCTCAAGATTGAGAAAGACACCCTACTCTAGTCTGCAGGAAAGAAGCATTGTTGTTGGCATTGAGCTACTTATTCGGTGATGCACCGAAAGTCATGGGTCATTGCCAAATGCAGATGCGAATGCTAATGCTAGTGCTGGGTATACACAGACTTTCACTAGGGATATGCGGCCCTTGCGTGATGCTAGTACAGATGCTGGCTCCACAATGCTAATGTGGTGAATGCCAATGCTATCGAATATGCAATGTTAAGGGATGCGATGGTGTTGAAAGTAAATGCGAATACTAGATGCAAACAATGCAATGCCAGATGTCGAGTTGATGGTCAGTCACCCTGAGGAGAAGGGTATGATAAGTTATCAGGCTTGCACAAAAAGAGGGCATAATAAGTTGACAGACTTATCGATCGAATAGTTTGGATTATCAGCTCAAAGAATGGGACAAGGCAAGATATTGGATTTACCGACCGGACAATGACATTTGACGAATGTCGTCTGGACAGTTGATGGTGTCACCCAAATAGTTTGGGATATCGACCTAGGGAAAAGAACGGACATAATAAGACTTCTGACTTGCCAATCAAAGAATGTGGTAAGTTTTGGACTTACCAACCAAGGGGATAAAGAATGTGGTAAGTTTCGAACTTACCAACTGGAAGAAATAAAGAATGTGGTAAATTTTAGACTTACTGACTGGAAAAAAGTATATGGTAAGTTTTGGACTTATCGACCGAGAGATGACAAGTTTTGGACTTACCGACCGAGGGATATGACAAGTTTTGGACTTATCAACCGAGAAATATGGCAAGTTTCGAACTTACCAACCAAAAGATATGGTAAGTTTCGGACTTACCGACTGAGTAATATGGCAAGTTTCAAACTTACCAATCGAAGGATGGCAAGTTTCAAACTTACCAATCAAAGGATGGCAAGTTTCGGACTTATTAACCGAGAGATGTGGTAAGTTTTAAACTTATCGACTGAGAGATATGATAAGTTTCAAATTTACCGACCAAGAGATATGGCAAGTTTCGCACCTATAAACCTAAATAAAGCAAGTGTTGAACTTACCGATTGAGATATGGCAAGTTTTGGACTTACTGACTGAGAAATATGACAAGTTTTAGACTTACCGACTGAGAGATATGGCAAGTTTCGAACTTATTGATCAGGTGTTATAGCATGTTTTGGACTTATCGATCAATAGATATGGCAAGTTTTGGACTCACCGATCGGAAGATATGGCAAGTTTCAGACGTATCGACCAAAGAAAAGGAAAAAGTGATAAGTTTCGGACTTACCAACTGAAAGAAAAGGAAAAAATGGTAATTTTTGGATTTACTGACCAAAGAAAAGGAAAAGTGATATGTTTCGGACTTACAGATCAAAAAAAAAGGAAAAAGTGGTAAGTTTCAGACTTACCGACTGAAGAAAAGGAAAAAGTGGTAAGTTTTGAATTTACCAATCGAAGAAAAGGAAAAAAGTAGTAAGTTTTAGACTTACCGACTAAATGAAAAGGAAAAAGTGATAAGTTTCGGACTTTTCGACCGAGGAAATGGAAGTTTCAAACTTACCGACCGAAGAAAAGGAAGAAATTGGTAAGTTGTGGACTTACTGTTTGAGGAAAAGAAAAAAATGGTAAGTTTTGAACTTACCAACCGAAGGAAAAGGGAAAAGTGATAAGTTTTGGACTTACTAACCTAAGAAAATGAAAAAGCGATAAGTTATCGACTGAAAAAGTGATAAGTTATCGACCAAAGAAAAGGAAAAAAGTGATAAGTTTCAGACATTTCGACCAAAAGAAAAGGAAAAATTGATAAGTTTTGGACTTATCGATTGAAGAAAAGGAAAAAACTGTTAAGTTTCAGATTTATTGACTAAAAAAAAGGAAAAAGTGGTAAGTTTCAGACTTATAGACTAAAGAAAGAGAAAAGGTGGTAAGTTTCAAACTTACCGACCAAAGAAAAGGAAAAAGTGGTAAGTTTCGGACTTACCAACCAAAGAAAGAGAAAAAGTGGTAAGCGTTGGACTTACCGACTGAAGAAAAGGAAAAAAGTGGTAAGTTTTGAACTTACCGATTGAAGAAAAGGAGATGACAAGATATCAGACTTGTCGACTGACAAAGGACAAAAAACAAGAGAGGGACCAATCCTGCTAGAAGGCTGGGGTTCCCACTCCAAGAGAATGTTGATAGAGGACTGCTATCTCAATTCTACACTACAATGCTGGATCTGCCTCATCTTTGGAGGTTTGCTTGTGATTATGACCGATTTAAGGGCATATCTGCAATTTCAGATTTCGACCAAAGAAAAGGAAAAAAGTGATAAGTTTCAGACATTTCGACCAAAAGAAAAGGAAAAATTGATAAGTTTTGGACTTATCGATTGAAGAAAAGGAAAAAACTGTTAAGTTTCAGATTTATTGACTAAAAAAAAGGAAAAAGTGGTAAGTTTCAGACTTATAGACTAAAGAAAGAGAAAAGGTGGTAAGTTTCAAACTTACCGACCAAAGAAAAGGAAAAAATGGTAAGTTTCGGACTTACCAACCAAAGAAAGAGAAAAAGTGGTAAGCGTTGGACTTACCGACTGAAGAAAAGGAAAAAAGTGGTAAGTTTTGAACTTACCGATTGAAGAAAAGGAGATGACAAGATATCAGACTTGTCGACTGACAAAGGACAAAAAACAAGAGAGGGACCAATCCTGCTAGAAGGCTGGGGTTCCCACTCCAAGAGAATGTTGATAGAGGACTGCTATCTCAATTCTACACTACAATGCTGGATCTGCCTCATCTTTGGAGGTTTGCTTGTGATTATGACCGATTTAAGGGCATATCTGCAATTTTTCAAGTTAAAGGGGTTGAACCTTGCAGGGGCTAACCGGGTAGGATCTATTAGAAGGAGATTCTCATGACATTCCCAAGCATAACTAAATGTGTGCGGGATGTGAGAGGGGCATTTGCAAATTTTGGCCAGCGATTCGAGCATGAATGTTTGCATAAAGATAAGGGCCATACTACAGTTTTCCTTGCACTGCTATCAACCAACTGTTCCAATAGTATCTGCAACCCTGCTGGGTGTGGAAAGAACATCTCTGTATTTCCATAGGATACATCTAAAGTCCATAAAGTTTGTGTCTTGCAAATGTTAAGGGCCTATGTACAATTTTGAAAATTATAGGGACCTTTCTACAATTTTACCATGAGTCATTTCTTTGCACCCTTCTGTTGACTTTTGTGGGGTGCTTGAGTCCTGGTCAAGAGTCACAAGGTATTTTTGCATCTTAGAAAGGGTTGTGTTGGGATTTTACAGGAGGATAAAAGTTTGAGGGCCTTTCTGTAAATTTACAGAATGCAGTGCGCCACTGGATTTCCTAAGGCACTTATGCTTGAGTAGGATGATCGGAGGCTGGCTTGTACTTTCAAGAGTCGTTACTTGAAGTTCTATGTGGGGTGATTCCTATTTTTAGATAATGTCGGGGGCTTATATGTAATTTTGCAAAATTAACTAAGTATCTTACAATACTATCTTTCTAGGCCAACTCTGATGATGTTTCTTGATGCAAAGAGCTTGTAGGGAGTTATATAGGTTGTAGGGGCATTGACTCGAATTTATGGGTTCTTAGAGGTAATTTGCAGTTTTCTTGGAAAATTTACACTTTGGTCCAAAATCGGTGAGATGGCTGCCTCGAGATGTTGGAAAATTTTTGCAAATCTGCAGGCTCCACCATAGATTGTAACTGCTGTCACCAGGTGCTTGATTATGGTCGTTGGTTTCATTATTATTTTTTTTTTTTTCAAAAAATGCTTCATTTGCCTTGGTTGACACAAGCCAAAGGAATAAATATTTGCCTCTTTTAAATCATAAGCCCCTCGTCCTCAACAAAAACATCTCTTCTTCTTCTCTGTGCCTGCTCGTCTCCTCGTCCTTCTCCATTCACTCGATAGCGGCTTGAGCTTGGAATCTCGGTGATCAAACGACGAGACTTGGACGGGGGTGAACAAACAAAGGCGACTCTCAATTGCAATGCGTGTTCGACGTCGAAGAGGGAGAAACCCGGTGACTACTCCAGTGAGTGTCACCATGGTAAGCCTCAGCTACCCCCTCTCCTTTGTTTTTTCTTTCTTCAGTTCATCCCTTCCCGTTTTGTTGTGAGTAATGGTCATTGAAGACCATTTCAAATGAAGGGTGAAACGAACGACCATTTTCACCCATTCATGGCCGGATTAACTCCGACGGTTACCAGGCCTTTAATGGCCGGAATTGAAACGACTAAAGAGAGCCGTTGGAGGAGGGGCAGAGGGGTGGTCAAGGTCCCCTATTAATAAAGGAGAAGACAGAAAGGAAAAGACACAGAAAAACTTACAGTGTTCTGCCTCCTTCTTGACCATCACCGGAGCCCCAAACGCTCAACGCCGGAACACTCAGCTCAGTTGTTAGTTTTTCCATCAGTGGTATCAGAGCCACCGTGCCCGAGCTCGCCGTGTTGCTGCTACATCCCCGCGGTCTTCCCCTCCCTGCGAGCGCGAGCCCAGCCCCAGATCTGCGTCGCCACCTCCCCGCGCGTGTCGCCGCTGCATCCCTGCGGTCTTCCCCTCCCCGCGAGCGTGAGCCCTGCTCCGGATCTGCGCCGCCACCTCCCCACACGTGCCGCCGACATCATGCGCTGTCTCCCCCTCGCCGCGAACCTCCCCTCGCCGTGAGCTCCCCGCGCGTGCTGCCACTACCTCCCAGCGCAAGATCGCGTGCCCCTGATTTGTGCTACCGCCTCCCCGCGTGTTCCCTGCCTCAGTGCGTCGCCGCTGCCTCCCCGCGTGCGCCCTGCCTCTGTGCAACCGTGCGTCACCGCTGCTCCCCGCGTAGAATCGCACGCCCACTCACCCTCTCACTGCCGTCTTCTCCGTGCGTGTTGCAATATTAGTGGAGGTTAGGTTACAATATTTATTTAGGGTGGGCGAATAAATATTAATTGCATGTTTAAAAAAAAGGGGGTTGTTTTAGTTAACATTTTAAGTGCCTATTAATTAAAATAATTAGGAATTTAATTGAATATTAGATGTTTCTTTTGGATTAATTAATATTAAAATAATAATAATAACAATATTTACATGCTTTAAATTTTAAATTATCTTGCATGTTTGATTAATAAAAGGAAATAATACTTGCATGATTTAGGTTGAGAAATTGGAATTTTATTTGCTTTCTGAAATTAAAACCTTGTTAATCATCAAGTTGTTAATTTTTGGAAATTATATAAATTTCTGGAATTTTGTTAAAAAAATTATTTTGAAAGTTATTATAATATTTAATAATTTTCTGGAATTTAATTTTCTTGTTAGTAATTTAAATTTCTT
>JAMKQA010003544.1:0-29336 GCA_024699735.1 Posidonia australis
GAGGCTTCCCCAACCACAGCTCACCTTCCTCCGCCGCTAAGTCGCCGCTGGTACATTGCCAGAGTGACCGCCGAAGGGGAAACGTCGGTGATCCTCCAACGATATTCGAAGGAGATTGTTTTGGGCCAGGACCTCTAGTTCTAGATTTTTGTGTTTAAGTCCTTAAATTATTGCGTTTAGGTCCTGGCTTTTATATTTTAGCCCCTGTAGTTTTAAAATACTTTCATTTACCTTATTTTCTTTGTATAATTTGCATATAATCCCCTACATATTTAGATTTTTCATTCTTAATGCATTCAAGCATGTTTTATCACATCTAGGTTCCTAGAACCATGATTTCTTTACACTTAAGTCCTGAACATTTGCATTTAGCCCCTGAAACTTTTTAAATTGAGTTTTTCTCTATGAAATTTGCATTCTACACCCTGAAGGTTTTTAAAATCACATTGATCATCATTAAAATTGAATTTTTATCACATTTAAGTCCTAAGCTTTTGCAATAAGCCCCAGAGTTTTAAAAAATTGAGTTTCTTCTTGGAAATTTTGCATATTAAAGCTAAGAGATTGCATAATTACACTGACCAGTATAAAAGCCCAATTTTTATCACATTCAGGCCATGAAATTTTGCACATATGTACCTGAGTTCTTAATAAACAATTCCTGAGCACATATAATTTGCATCCAGACCATTAGATTAGTTTTAAATCCATCATTTAAGGTTTTAAATGTTTTCTTACATATTTTGGATATTTTTCACTCATTGCTTTTCACATTTTGCATTTAATCATAGATTCCAATTAAAAAACATGTTTTCACTGTGAATTGATCTTTAGCCTCACATTTTAATTATATTTGCACTTATGTGTGAATTTTGCACTTTAGACTCTGAATTTTTAGGAAATTACCCAAGTGCAAATTTCACATCTCAGTGCCACATTCACATTTGATCCATCATCTGCATGTTAGAATAGAAGTCATGAATATATTTTTATCCAGATTGTCACTCTTTTTGTGAATTTTGCATCTTGGTCCTTGTACTTGTCCTTTATTGTGTTTACATCATTTTGTTGTTCTTCTCCTCTATGTTTTCATGCAAATACACATTATGGACATTCTGCACTCATTTTGACATATTTCCGACCATGCATCATCCCTATACATGCATTTGTCATATTTGGCCATTAAAATGACCAAATTGCCCCTATGCCTCCAATCCATGTGCATGCATCTTATTTTTCGCACTCAGCCTTGCATGATCCTTGTCTAAGCCATCCCTTAACACTTTTTACACATTTAGTAACACTTTTTACACATTTAGGTACTTATTCATCCATTTCATATAGTTTTTATCACGTTTGCGCATCAGTCCCTCCTTTTAAATGACTTTGCATCTCATGTGTTTCTTTCTTGGATTTTTCTTTACTTTGTTTTCGGAGTCCCTCGCCCTACATTCCATTTGATTCACCTTAATCCTACATTTTAGTTTTTTTTTAATTTGATTTGGATTTCATCGCCCGATGGTGTACACTAATTGACTAAACGGCCCACATTGGCCCATTAGCAGATTATTTCTTCCCTTTGATTTTCACAACTTTTTCTACAATTCCAAGGACTTGGGTTGACCCTACCTTTTACCTTTTTGATATCAGTATGATTTTCCGAGGCGTTCCTTCTAAAAACACTGTCATTTTATGTGATTTTCTTCACATGGCATCGTTTGTCTATTTTATGTGGGCTTCTTTGCAATTTTTTCCATTCAGATCTCCATGGTATTTTCTGTGCTTCTAATGATTTGGGTCAGTTGTATTTTCGATCCCTTTGACACTAGTGTGATTTTATGAGTCATTCTTTACAGAACATCGTCATTTTATGTGAATTTCTTCACATGTCCAAGTTTGCCTGTTTTGCGAGGACTTCTTCGTAATTTTTCCACCTTGATTTCCGTAATGTTTTTCCATGATTCTGATGACCTAAGTTGTTTGCATTGTTGATTCTCTTGAGACCTATATGATTTTCCGAGCCTTTCTCGCCACAAACTTTGTCATTTCATGTGATTTTCTTTGTCGTGTCATATTTTGTGATTTCATCATTTCATGTGGACTTCTTCGCAGTTTCCACATACCATCTTCTACATCCATCCTGTCTTGTATTGGCAGCCACATTAGCATGTTTAGAGCACAATCTAGGTGTAGCAAGCATTCATCCAGCCCTTTAGCAAGCGATTTAGACTAGAAAGACCAACTTTCTCAGGCATACGAGGGTGCCTAACACCTTCCTCGTGCGTAATAGGAATCCTTACCCATCCTCTAGTTAGTAGATATTCGGCATTCGCATTTGCATCTCTTGCATCAGATCTTTTACTGTTTTCCTTGTCTTTCTCTAAAAAGACTAGGTGGCGACTCCTTTTCTTTTTTGTTTTATCCCATCTTGCGCTTTCGCTATCTTGGCATGGTTGTGATCTCCTCCCTCTGGCGCGACTCTGCACCGAGCCCCCGAGTTGGCATGGTCACAGATATATATGCCTCCCATCAGTAAACAATTGCGTCTCTGGCCTCAACCAGAATCAACCTCGACCACTTCAGTGATTCAAAGCACGCCTACAGTCATAGCCTAATCCTCAAGTCTTTACATCCTCGAGTGGTGCCCAACATTCCCAAGGTAGCCTAACTCGATGCCAGAGGCATCCATTTTGCCTTGGTATCTCCTGATCTGACTTCTGTTTTCATTGAGCATCATTCACCTTTTATGCTAGGGGCATGTCAACTGCTTTCTTGCTGGGCTCACACAATCTGTTACTTGGTTCATCAAGGGCAAGTCAGTTGTTTTCTTATCAAGACCTACACATCAAATGATTAGTGGAGACAACAGCATGACTGTGGACTCCACACAACAATCTGGAATTTGGCAAATATAATCAGGAGAATGTCCTAAAGTAGCACGGCCAAATACAGAGCTATCAAAACACCACAGTTGAGCAGAAAACATCCGAGACATACTAGTCGAAGGCAGGCTGCAGCCTCAATCAAAGGCCTTTATCAAGTTGCCACAATTCCTTCTGTCTTCCAAGTACAATACAGGATGGTAGTTGGGTATACATACTTCCAGTCACTAGATGAATGCATCACTTGCTTTGACTAGTGACAGTCTCAATTATTCCAATGGTTTAAGGTGCTTCTATAGTTACAATCTGGCTTCCAAGACTCCATACCTTCAAGTGATGCCCGACAGAACACCAACTTACAGTGTAACTGAGCCAGAGCCTTTGACCAGGGGCATGTCAGCTGCTCTTTGATCTAAAGTCACATATCAGATGCCTGACAGAACACCAAATTACAGTGTAATTGAGCCAGAGCCTTCAACCAGGGGCATGTCAGCTGCTCTTTGATCAAAAGTCACGTATCAGGTGCCTGACAGAAGATCAATTTACTATGTAACTGAACTAGAGTCTTCGACTAGGGGCATGTAAGCTACTTTGTGGAAAATGGGACTGTTTTGAGAACACTTGATGAGAATTATCTTCCAAACGATGTTCAGGTGCACATTCTTATAAAAAGGTGACATTATTACATAATGGCTCCTACAAAGTGACAACTACAGCAGGACACTACAGTGAGTCAAGCATTAGATCTGGGGCATTGTTGGCATGTCACAAACATTCTGAATTCATGACGGCGTTGGGCATAGACAACAAATCCCCAGCTGTTTCAACTGATATCCCCCACGGCGGCGATGATCCAGGGTACACTGGTACTCGAAAATAAAGGTCCCCTTGGAAAATTCTTTTGGCTAAATAGTTGGTAAGGACCCTTGCATCCTTGTCTCCCTGATTTGCGTCCAAAAGGACGGAGTTCAAAGAAATTCTCCTTGACTTCGCTCCAAGATGGATGAAGTCCTTTTCCTCTGGATTCTCATTTTGGAAGAAACAAAACCCAGAGATATATCACTTAGAGTGATATCCTAAACTATCACTCAGGCTGATATCCTAAGCTATCACTCAGGCTGATATCCTTAGCTATCACTCAGGCTGATATCCTTAGCTATCACTCAGGTTGATATCCTAAACTATCACTCAGGCTGATATCCTAAACTATCACTTAGGCTGATATCTTAAACAATCACTCAGGTTGATATCCTAAACAATCACTCAGGCTAATATCCTAAACTATCAATCAGGCTGATATCCTAAACTATCATTCAGGCTGATATCCTAAACTATCACTCAGGCTGTTATCCTAAACTATCACTCAGGTTGATAACCTAAACTATCACTTAGGTTGATATTGCCATATTCTCTTCTTGGTCGGTAGGTCCAAAACCTACCATGCCTCATTCGATCCTTGCTCAGAGAGTTTGGTATCGATGGTGCCCCCTTTGGTCGTGCTCCAAATGGATTACACCAACTTCCTTCTGTGGACCGGTATCCTAGACTGCCTGATGGGCACATTTCTAGGTGTCTATCCTGTTGGTTACCAGGTCCGGTATCCTATCGTGTCCCCTTTCTCTTAGGCTAGTATACCGAACTACCCGAGCAATACTTATGGTGCTCGATGGATTCCCCACTTGCCTTGTTCCTTCCCACCTTTTGGGCTGATAGCCTAGACTACCCGGATGACCTCCGTAACAAGTCACTTTTCGATCGGCAAGTACTGTGAGTCTTGTCCGACGCTTTTCTAGACAAGTGTAATAACCAGTCATGTCTTTTAGGAGCTGATTGGTCATCAACTTCTCATTCTACATTACATGCATCATCTAGTAGTATACATCATAATTTACATGTGGCCTTCATTCACCATGCACTATCATTCATTAGTACATATTATTCTTAACTAGTGTCAGTCACCTCAACATTAACACTAGTGTTTGGTGTCGGCATTTGTCATTAGTATTAGTTTCTATGATTTCAGTTTCGTCTGTGGTGTTCTGGGTGGTAGGTCATGACTTTTGGTGCATCCACCAACTAGGTAGCTGGTTGCTAGTAGCTACCACTTTCTTGCAGCTTCGGGCAGGGTGTCATCGTCAACCCTGGGCAACGATCTCCTCCTCCTGTTCTCTTTTCCTCGTAAGAAGGGGCTGGGTGTCTGTCAACCCAAAGCATCAGTCTCTGTTCCATTCATCCTTCGACCTCGTTCAACGAGCGATATTTGTAGACAACCAATATGTTTGCAATCAGACCTTAAATCCTAAAACTAACCTAAATCAAATTCAAAATCCAAAAACCAAATTCAAAAGCCTAAACCTAATCCAAAACCCTAGAATTGATTCAAAACCCTAAACAAAATTCAAAACTAATTCAAAACCCTAGAATTGATTCAAAACCCTAAACCTAATCCAAAACCCTAGAATTAATTGAAAACCCTAAACTTAATTCAAAAACCTAATTCAAAACCCTAGAATCAATTCAAAAAGCTAAACCTAATTCAAAACCTAATCCAAAACCCTGGAATTAATTCAAAACCCTAAACAAAATCCAAAACCTGATTAAAAGCCCTAAATTCAACTCAAAACCCTAAACAGAATCAAAAACCTGATTAAAAACCCTAAATTCAACTCAAAACCCTAAACGTAATTCAAAATCCTAACTTAAACCCTAAATCAAACCCTAAACCCTAATCTTAAACCCTAACAACCTATAACAACTTCCCACTCCACCATAACAACCTTAACAACTTCCCAGTCCACCTTAACAACCTTAACTACTTCCCACTCCACCTTAATAACCCTAACTACTTCCCACTCCACCTTAACAACCTTAATCACTTCCCACTCTACCTTAACAACCTTAACCACTTCCCACTCCACCTTAACAACCTTAACTACTTCCACTCTAACCATAACAACCCATAACAACCTACCTAGCCATTGCAAGCCTATAAATAAACCCCCCATCCCATTTGCAAGGGAAAAAAACGGGGAGAAAAAGGAGAGCAAAAACTTGGAAAACTTGAGAGGAGAGCCACCAAGGAGTCTGTTCTCAACTAGAGAGGTCTAGGATCAAAGAGGAAGCTGAGAGAGAGGGAAAAATCAAATTTCAGGCCATCTCCGGCGACTTCTAGCGGTCAACTTCTCTGTCAGTTCAAGTAAGCTCCCCTCAGACTCCAATTTCCATCAAAACTGGTTCCTTAGGTCCTCCTCTTCCTTCCCCAATCGATTCCAGCAGTGCCAGGTGGCTGCCCTAGCCGAAATCAGGGTTTTTAGGGTCGTCAGACGTGTTTTCTGGCGACATAGGTGGGTACACGAATCTAGTGAACGATTCGTGCCCTATTGTGTTCCATTCTTTTAGGTCTAGTCTCCCCTTGCTTCCCCATCCATCTGGATGCCGCATCAACCACTGTGGAAGCCATTAGAAGCTACTCGTCGAAATCACACATCGTCACCGTCGTCGGGGAAGAAGATGAACAATGGAATGCAATCTGACGTTCCACGCCTTACAGCGATGCTCCAAGCCCAGGGAAACGATCCCTAGCACTCCTTCAACGCACCAAAAGCATCAACGCCTTGAATCGAGCCTTGAAAGACCTCTGTAGTTGCCGCTGCTGGAGTTGGACTGGAGCTCGATCGGGAGGAGGAGAAGCCACACCTTTTCTTGCCTCTAAGTGGGGGGAATTCTTCCTCTCTGATCTCTCAATCTTCCTGGATCCCTGGGCCGCTGCGCTGTAGCCTCCAGAGTCACTTTCTTCCTCGGCACCATCGCCGGAGTCGAGTTGACGGCGAGGGGGGTGGGTAGCAGACCGACACCGTCAAGCCCTCAATCGGAGCCGACAGATCTCTCCCCCTTTCTTTTTTCTTGCTCCCAGTGGGCTCTGATGCCAGATCAGGCATCGAGATGCCCTAGAAGGGCATCCTAGACGGTCGTCGACGGCGGGGCTCTGTCGTTGACAACCGTCGCATGTGTTTTTATCGAAAAGAACATAAAAATGATAGTTTTCTTTTGAATAATCTTTGTGATCTTATTTTTATTATGTTTAGATCCTTTTTTCTTGCATTCAAGCCCCTGCACATGATTTTTAAAATCCTTTTAATATTGTTGGTTTTGAAATATTGTAGTGGGACCCCTGTAAGTTTTATTAATATTTTCCAGGCTTTAATATTTGACATAAACCCCTAACTTGCTTTCAATTCACCTTCAAGTCCAATATTTTGCATTAAAAGCCCTGAACTTTATTAAAATAGTTCTGAAGGCATGTTTTTCTATCACAATTGCAAGTCAAACCCTGTGAATTTAAATATTTGCTCAAATGTGTCCAGAATTGCATTTTAGAGCTTGAATTTCACTGATGTCATACTGAATGCATGTTTTCTAGGGTAAATTTACAGAACAGTCCCTGAAACTTCCTGTTTTCAAACATAAACTCTTTATCTTGCACATTTAACCCTGAATTTCTTTAGAATTGCATTAAATACATGCTTTACTGACAAAATTGCATATTGATCCCTAGGAATCTTGAATTGGACAAAAAATGCACAGTTTTGCACATTTGATCCTTAACTTATTCAAAATTACATAAAATGCATTTTCCTATGTGTTTTTGATGATTTAGTCCTAGAGTTTTAGCCTTCATTCAGAACATGTAAATTTTGTACAAAAGCCCTAGGAATTTACATTTTTCACTCACACATGCATTTTGTACATTTTATTACCTTTTTTCTTGCATATTTTCTCATGCCATCTTCCTTACATCATGCACGCATTTTCAACTCATTTCAAACTTGATTTTCAAATTTTTTCTTGGATTTCTTCCGACTTTCACGAATTTGATTTGATTTGAATTTCCATTACCTGAGGGCATACATTAACAGGCTTGACAATGCCAGCATTGACTCGAATGAGGATTATTATCTCCAATTTGATTTTCTCAGATTTCTTCGAGTTTCCGCTGATTTATGTGATGCTCTCCGAGTATTCTCGATTTTCACGATTTTCCTCATCGCCCATGGGCGTACAGTAAATTGGCATTTGCAATGCCTACATTGTCGCTCGGATTATCACTCTTCTCCTTTTGTTCATTTCTTCTCTTTGCTTTGGCATGTTTTTCACAGTCATCTTAAGCATGTGCATTCAGAGTAGACAAGCATACACACAACAGACCACTAGCAAGCGGGAAACCTAGAAAGACCGATTTCTTCGTGCGCATGGGGGTCCTAACCCTTTCCCCATGAGTAACAAGAATCCTTATCCTTTCTCTAGCCCACATTGATTTGTGCACTACATCCATCAAGCACGGAGCATGCAAATGTTTTCTTCGCCTTGATTTCTTTTGATTTTTCCTTTGTGTTTAGTTTTCCTCGTCTTTCCATTAAAAGACTAGGTGGCGATTCCATTTTCTTATCTTTTCTTATCTTCCTTGGTGTTTCTGAGTCTAGTCTTCTTCCTAGGATTCACCATCTTCGCTGTGACCGTATCGAGACTCCTCATGTGCTTCCACGCACCTTGGAAGGTCGTGCAGGTTTCCACTGGCATGGTCAAAGGAGGTAACTATACTGGCTAGATACCCCACACAACCACTAACTAAAGACTTATAACCCTTCATAGCTGAAATGACAAGCTTAGGCTCACCCTAACACCCACCATGCACAATGGAAGACCCATTCTTAGGAGACCCAAAATAAACTCTCCTCCAAGCACAGTCAATCAAAGCGGGCTGCTGCGCCAACCAATCCATGCCAAGTATCACATCGTACTCCTGCATGTCCATCACAATCAGGCTGACGTCGAACTCTCTACCATTCAGCATCAAGTCGATAGACTGCAGATACTTCTATCCCAAAGTGTGCTCCCCTAGTAGCATCACCACGATGAGATGAAAGGCCAGTCTAGCTAGTCTCTCTCCCAACTCCACTACGAAAGACTCAGAGATAAAGGAGAAAGAACTCCCTAAGTCAAACAACACTTTGGCCATCCGGCCAGCCACAATAAAAGAACCTGATGGCTAAGCAACAACAACACCACATATCCATACAATCAGGGAGATGTCCAAATTACAAAGGAGATTACAACAATCACAGAGGGTTACAGAACCAACTAATCATCCTTACCCTCAACTACATCTCCTGAAGATCCAGTGCTTGGAGTTGCAATGGTAAACACCCATCTCCTAGTTGGCTATTGTGGTGCACTTCCTACCTTATTCGGCAGTTTCAGATAGGATCTCTAAACGTGTCCGGCCTTCCCACAATTATAGCACACCACTAAGGCCGAAGGCTGTCAAGGATGAGGACAATATGCAACGATATGGCCCACCTGACCACAATTGAAGCACTAGTTCCCACCAAGAGTACTAGACCTTGTCTGACTGAGGCCAGCACTACTACTCCCAACAAAACTCCACTGGCCTATAGAGGAAACACTAGACCTCCCCTTCTACTTCTACTTAGGGCTATCAGAACGACTAGCACTCAGAGGACCGAAGAAAGAGAACTGGGAGGTAAAAGAAGACTTACCCTTCCCTTTAGGACGACTCTCTAGATACTTCTAATGCTCGGCCTCAAAGTGATATGCTATCCCAACCATGTCCTCCATAGTCTGGCACCGATAGCCCATTAGCTTCACTCGTAGCCTAGGGTTCAAGCTGTCCAGAAACGTCTGTGTCCGCTCCTCCTCCGACTCATAGGCAGGAGCAAAGCATTTCAGCCAGGCGAACTCAGTCTTGTACTCGAGCACCAACATCTTGCCCTACTATAGACTCCAAAAATCTCGACGAAGTTGCTCCTTCACATGAGTGGAAAAATACTTGTCATAGAAGGCCGCCTTGAAATCCTTCCACTAGATGCTAACAGCGATTGAGTCCAAGAACTTCAGCTGCCACACAGAGTTCCACCGCCTATCTGCCTCACCATTTAGCAGATAAGTCACCAACCGCACCCAATGCTCCTCTAGGCATGCCATGCTCTAAAGCATCTTCACCACCTTCTCCAGTCAAGCCTCGCTCTTCTTAGCATCGACCTTGCCCATAAACAACAACGGACAAAGCTTTGTGAATTGGTTCAGCCACGGGTCACCCACGGATCACCTGACGGCTCGCTAGCACTACACTTGCTGAAAGCGTAAGAGATTCCGTGTACCAAACTCATCAGTTCCGCACAAATCACCTTCCATCCGCCCACCTCTCGGGACTCAGTCTCTTCGATAGGGGTCTTGTCCTTACAACTACGAGGAGGCATCCTACTAGAGATAGGCAAAACACCTGCACCATAGATAAAGCAGCAACCAGAAAACCATGAAAAAGTCAGGTGCAGACTTTACCATACATGCAAAACCTATGGAGTCTCTAGACTGGACACCCTTGGTATAGTACTAGCCTAGTGTGACCTAATGAACCTAGAGCTCTGATACCAGATTGTAACACCCTAAATTTTCCCATAATAATTTAAAGCATATTAAATTACAAGAAAATAAAAGCTAAATAAAAAATATCAAACTACCAAAAACCTGTGTGTGTGGCTATGAGACTGCGATCTATATGTACTATGCTAATCATTCTCCATGCCTGAACCTGCAACCCAAAAACACGAGGAAAACGCATGAGTGACAAAAGTTACCTAGCATGCACCCCAAGAAAATTGATAGGAAAATGAAATTATAATTAATTTTCTTTTAAATTCATTTTGCAAACCATTTTCTCTAAAACCTTACAAACCAGACCCACATCAGCCAAAACCACAATCGGAGCTCTGCTAGCCCAAAACCATAAATAAAGGCCCTCAATGGCCAAAACCACACATAGTGAGTTGGGAAGCTCGACGTCAGGCAACCAAACTCTGGCCACAAGCAATCACTAAAGAGCTACCAACAGCATCTGCACTGCCATGATGAAGCCACCCTGTGTAGAAGCGATCATCGTCCCGCGATTCCCCCACTTGGAGAATCCTCACAAAGCCAACCCTTCCCTAGGAAGGCTATCCTATCTCTTAGAACACTACCAGCTAGGGGACACATGTCTCACCTGCACTGACCACTATAAGGTACGCCTTCTCAAGACGACCTCCACACATGATGCTCAAGAGGGAGTGTCATGCCTCCACACCCGACGACACCCGTGCCTCAGTGCTCACAACGATAGCAGGAGTATCATACCTCCCCGTCATGCCACAAGACACCTCAATCCGCAGACCATAATCCTAACCTTGAGACGACAGTCACGGAGTCTCATACCTTCAAGACCCAACGTCCCTCAGCCTTAGGTATCTCAGCCCTCGACCTCGACAAAGGAGACGCGCCCGACCACCTGAGAATGTCATCACATTCCCTGGTCCGGATGACACGGTCCCACAGTGTCTCAACCCACACACAGAAAACTAGGAAAAACTATTTTCCAAAACGAATCATCCATCTTTTTGAAATCATTTTCAAAATCATTTTTATATCTTTGAAAACTCTTCCAAAACTTTGGCAAAATGGCACATTAGGTGTCCCAAGGGACCACCACTGATGACCCATAATCTCATCCCAAAAGGACAATACAAACTAATCCAGAAAATGCTCGAAAAATCACATTTTTATAAAGCATTTGGGTCCTGAATCGGTATGACAAAAACAGATTCAATATGCCGAAAATCCCTAGTTCGGTAGATCGATCAACCGAATCAGGTCAACAGTTAACACTCAGGCCAAAATCGACATACCAAAAATGGTTCGGTCGACCAAATCCATTGATTCGATCGACTGTCTAAAATCAAACGATTGAATTTCAACCAGAAAACCAAAACTGATAGAAAAACGGCATACTGAAATTGTTCAGTATGCCGATTTCTGTGAAAAACAAAAAACGACCCAACTTATACATTCCAAAATAGCCTAAAGTAGAACCTCCGATCGGACCCCCCAAACAAATACCAAAAATCTCACATAAAACTTAAGATGTAGACCCTCGAGTCTACTCTTAAACCCAACAAACAAAATCAAAAACCATTCACCATGCATCAAGATATAAAATCACAATAAATTCTAGGAATGTAAATTTACCTAGATTTCATACAATCCTATCAATTTCTACCAATTTCATAGGTTGGAGGTGCGTACCTGAGAAACGCACTCCAACAATCCTCCGTCCAACTCCGGCGATCCGAGCCCTCGATGGAACTCTCCCGACCACAATGGTGTGCCACCAGAGCTCCACATGTCGTCATGAGCCACCGCACGCCTCCATCATCCCTTAAACACACCAAACAAAGAGGAAGATGTAGGGAGGAGAGAAACAAGGGAGGGAGATTGAGAGAGACGGGAAGGAGGGGGTGAGTGGAGGGAGAGAGAACAAGTGGAGGGGGAGGGAGAAGGAGAGAGGTGGCGTGCTCGGGACGAAGGGAGATTGCGCGGGGAAGAAAAGGAGAAGAGGTGCAGAGGAAGAGTCATCTGCCGTGATTTAAGTACACACTGGAAGTGGTAGTTGCATGCATGCATGTATAGTGCAACCATCAGCCTCCCACACAAGTCAATAACTCACCGCACTAAACACTCCCACCAACCAGCCCACAATGCGTGCCCCACATGGACCCACACTTAGGCCTACAAGTACAGTGTCACAATGTACAGTGCCAACCACGCACAGGGACACGCAACAGAAGCTGACCCATGAGGCCCATGTCCAAAAGCACAAAACCACACAAACGAGCCTCGGAACAGTAACACCCGTCCAAGAATAAATGTATTAAAGTGTAAATAATTACAAAATGAATTTTACGGGTGTTACAATAGATATATATATTATGTGTGTGTGTGTGTGTGTGTGTGTGTGTCCATGGGTATTTTCATTTGAGTTACACATCCCCTTTGACCACAACATAATGTCAAAGTTGTGTTGACCAATTCCAAGTAGCCGAGTTGACAAGGAAGTGAGTTCTACATCCCTCATTTAGGTTTAAATCTTGCTAGAGTTATGTTTAAGGGTGGAGATATGGGCATTGTGTAGGGGTAATTGCCTCTCTTGTTTAAAAAAAATATTTGACAATTACTTATTCACAAAGTAAAATGTTGGAGATAACCTAAACTACCCATCCTATTTAAATTGAAATTTTCTTATACTTTAAATTTCATGACAATTTGAGAACAATTTGTTACAAAAATATAAAAGTTAAAAACAAACCCCCATGTTTTGTTGCTAAAATTATATTTCGGGGACTTCTTTTATAAATATCTATGTTTTACTGGATATATTTTTGAATAATTTTTAGAAACAAAGAAAGAAGAGTATATATTGTTTCTAAAAGTCATTCTTATTTTTATTAAGAATTTTTTATTATAATTAGTAACGTATATAATGTAAAATACCTCCTCCCCTTGATTTAATCCTTAACTCCACCGCTAGTTATGTTGGTACTCTTCTCCAACCAATACTACCTTGGCTGAATAAAATATCATCAAGTTGTGCTCCATTCTAGAACTCTAGATTTGGACTCAATACATAGGTCAATTGATCCAAATGGGATAAAGAAAGAAAGTAAACCAATTATTTGGAGTCTTCTTTTGAATTTCTCTCTCAATGAATGTTCAATAAAATTAGTGAAAAAGTAGAAACATAGCTAAAAAAATAAAAAGATACTTTAGCAAAAAGAAAATACTATATATGATACAAATAAATAATAAAAGAAACTATTAGAAAAGGTACATAACAACAAACAATAATATACTTGATTAATAGCATTCTTATTTGAACAAATTTTAAAAGGAGATGCTACAATACAGCATTTAACGTCTACATCCACCATGTCTATGCTCGTCCCCTAAGCACAGTAGGCCTGGTAGGCGCCTACCACGTGAGTTGCTTGACATGGGCCTTGATCTGGGAAAAGAATGAGCTCGCTTGTTGGACGGCCTCGTCCTTGAGCTCCCCCAAATGAGAGCAAAGCCTCTCCTCGGCCTCCTCCTTGCAGAAAGAAAACCTCCTTTGTCCCAATGAATTTTAAATATTTGTACAAGACCATGAGAAAAACAACAATAAAGAATAACAAAAAGCAAAACAACAAAGCATAACAAAAGCCACTTCGTATTACTTTTACATTGAACAAAATCCATGATTTTGTTCAACTACAAAACTTTTGCTCCATTTATACCTCTCTAATCTCGTACGTACCCATCCCACTCGACAATGATCCACATTAGAACATAATCCTTAAACTCAACTAAAACAATGAGGTCTATGGGAATAACTATATCATACAATACAACATATAATGTCTGCATCCACCATGTCTACGTTCGTCCACTAAACACAACAGGTCCTGTGGGCGCCTGCCTTGTAAGTTGCCCGGTGAGGGCCTTGATCTGGGAAAAGCACATGTTCGCTTGTTCGACTGCCTCAGCCTCAAGCTCTCCTAACTGAGAGCAAAGCTTCTCATCTGCCACCCTCAACCTCTCCCTCGTCCTCTCCAACTACTGCCTCATCGACTCCTCTCTCTCCCTGCTCTCCCACAACTCTCTCTCCATCTCCACGCATCTCCTCCGAGCCACCTCTATCTCCAACACATCGTCGTTCGCTTTCTTTTCATCTCTCTCGCGCCAATTGCAAAAAACGTCACCATAATTAGCTGGTGCGTGTGTGAACTCAGCACAGAATGGAAAACATTGTCAAAGCAAGGTTGACTAATTCCAAGTAGTGGAGTTGACAGGGAGGTGGGTTCTACATCCCTCTCTCAGGTTTAAATCCTGATGGAGTTTTGTTCAGGCGCGGAGACATGGCATTGTGCGCAGGCTAATTGTCCTCCCTTGTTTTAAAAAAACTAATATAATTATTTATTAGCAAAGTAAAAAGTTGGGGGGTAATGTAAACTATTCATCTTATTTAAATTTAAATTTTCTTATACTTTTAATTTCATGTAAATTTGAGAAAAAAATTATAACTACAGTATAAAAGTTATAAACAAATCTCATGTTTTGGAGACTTTATGAAGACTAAAATTATCTTTTAAAGACTTCTTTTATAAATATCTACGTTTTAATGGATATAATTTTAGGTACTTCATATAAACAAAGAAAGAAGACTATATATTATTTCTAAAATTCATTCTTATTTTTATTAAGAATTTTTTATTATATTTAGTAATGTATATAATGTAGAATACCCTCTCCCCTTGATTTAATTCCTAACTCCACCACTAACCTTGTTGGTAATCTTCTCCAACCAATACTACCTTAGCTCAATAAAAATATCATTAAGTTGTGCTCCATTCTAGAACTCTAGATTTGGACTCGATATATAGGTCAATTGATCCAAATGAGATAAAGAAAGAAAGTAAACCAATTGTTTGGAGTCTTCTTTTGAATTTCTCTCTCAATGAATGTTCAATAAAATTAGTGAAAAATTAGAAAAATAGCTAAAAAAATAAAAAGATACTTTAGGAAAAAGAAAATACTAAATATGATACAAACAAAAAATAAAAAACTATAAGAAAAGGCACGTAACAACATACTTGATTATTAGCATTCTTATTTCAACAAATTTGAAAAGGACAATACAACATGTAACTTCCCTTCTACAGTGTCTCCCACTAACCACAATAGGCCCCACAAGTGCTTGCCATGTGAATTGCTCAGTGTGGGCCTTGATCTGGGAAAAGCATGCACTCACCTATTCTACGGCCGTAGCATGGAACTCCCCCAACTAAGAGCAAAGCCTCTCCTCAACCTCCTCCACCAGACCACCACCCTTAGCCTATCCCTCTCCCACCTCGTTGCCTCCAACCTTTTAATCTCCACAGTTCTCCTTTGGACCACCTTCATATCAATGACTTCATTGCTCACTTCCTTCCGTTTCTCCCTCGCATCCAACACAAATATCGTTGTAACTCGAAAATAGTAACCCTCTTGACCAAAAAATCTTTAAAAAAATTCCAAAAACAAAAAATCTATTTAAAGACTTACTCTTCCTACTCACTAAACCTCTTCTTTGTCTTGCATTCTTTTGTCAATCATAGGTCCTTTGTAGAGAAGCTTCTTTTGATGATCTCTTCATGTTTAAGTATCGTCCTCGTGAGAGAAGAACAACAAGCAATCCTTCTCCTCTCCGTTTGATTAGGATTTGGGCAGAGAACATAGAGTAAGAGTAAGGAGACGGCGAGAGTGGGGATGTATAATGACCCACGTTGCTACCGACTCAAACACATTAGTCTAAATAATTTCAACATAATTTTAAAACTAAATTAAAGGAAATTAAAGGTTGATATAAAGCATCTAAACTACTAAGAACCTATGTGTACGGTTACAAGACCCCAACTATATGCACTAGACTCACTAAAAGCTGCTTGTTTACACCTGCAACCTAAAACCACACGAAAACACTCATGAGTGACCAAAAAGTCACTCAATACACACCCCATGGAAAACCCAGAAAATAAACCTATGTTTTTCTCTTTAAAATCATTTTCAAAATTATTTTCACCAAATCAACTAAGTCTCGTGAATCAGGCCCAATCGGTTAAAGCCAAAGATCACATTTCGAAACATTTATCACTTTTTCTTCTGAAATCACAAGTACACGGGATAATCATCTGTATGGCAAAACTAGGTCTAATGGCCAAAACTACCAAAGCACGGGCCATATCGGCCAAAATCTCAAATATATGTCGTACTAGCCAAAACCACAATCACATTGAGTCGTGTTGCCTTACGCTAGGTAACCAACATTAGCCACAAGTAGCGATTGAGATGCATTACATAGCCACGAACCCGCCACCTTATGCTGGAGCGAATCCATCCCATGGTCCTTCCACCTGGAGAACCCTCACAATGCCAATCCCTCTTAGGAAGGCTATCTTGTCACTCAGGACGCTGCCAACCATGGGGCACGTGTACTACCCGTCTTGGCCACCATATGGTACACTCTCTCAATGTCAACCACACGATACCCAGTCTGTGGAAGCATCACACCTCACCACCTGCGGTACCTCTAGTCTCAGTGCCTAGAAAGAACTAAAGTATCATACCTCTAGATCTAGTTGACACCTTAAATCTGTGGATCTCAACCTTAGTCTCGCGAACAATAGTCAACAAGTTTCATACCTCTAAGACATGATGAACACTTGCCTACAGTCTCTTAGTCCCTAGCCTCAACCTGAGTGATGCACCTTATCACCCAAGAATGTCGTCACATTCCCTAGTCCAAGTAACATGGCTTGTAGTATCTTGGCTCATACACAGAAAGCACAAAAAACTCTTTTCCAAATCGGGCTATATCTCTTTTGAAATCACTTTTCAAAATCATTACATATCTTTTAAAAATCCATAAAAACCAGAGTGTAGATTTGGGTAATAAATCCACCAGGTGTCCACATAAGACTACCACTGATGACCCATAAACCGCCTCAACATAGGCAACCCAAATCAATCCACCAAAATCACCTTCAAAACACTACCCAGACCTAATTTCGCATACCAAATTGGACCGATCGACCGAACTGAGCTCAGGGCACAAGAAACGGTAGACTGAAATCCAAAATGATCGTCCAATAATCCCTAGTTTAGTAGACCAAAATTAAATGGTTGATCGAACAGGGTCAACTGTCAACACCCAAGAATCCAAAACAACAGATCAAATGAATTCAGTCAACCAAAATAGGTACCAATGGGACAATTTTGAAGCAAAAATGATATACCATTCAAAAACGACATATTGAATTATGTCGACTCCTTGCCCAAGTTGAGACCAAGGGCGGACCTACAAGGAAAAATCCACAAATCACAAATAAAACACGGGAGGTAAACGCATGAGTCTACTCCAAATCCATAGAAACAAAACTACAATCCATGCATCATAGCTCAAGATATAAAATCACAAAGCCAGATGGGTCAAAAACGACCCAAACACACCAACCACCATCAATGGCCATAACTGCCTCTTAATTCACCATAAATTCATAAACACATTATACACCAAGATTTCTTGCAATCCTAGGAATTTACTACATTTTCATGCATTCTATAAGAGAGTGTGAGGTGTGTACCTCATGACGAATGTCAGTGATCCTCTAGCCAACCACAGGCTCTCCAACAACCACCATGACCTACGAACGTCCACGGCCACTCCTTGAGCTCACTCGATGCCAAGCAGGAAGTCTGGAGTCCTCTGGCCAACTCGAGCACCACTGCACCACCTTTGCCTCTCTTTCTCTCACTCTCCATCTCTCCCTCACTCACTCGCACCAAGGTGGAAGAAGAGGAAGGAGAGGAGAACAGGGCTGAAGGAAGGAAGGAGGGGAAAGGAGGAGGAGGAGGGGAAAGAGAGGGAGGAAGTGGGGGAAAGGAAGAGGAGGAGTAAGTTAGTGCGTGTGAGTGGGAAGAAGAGAAGAAAGAAGAGAAAAATGACGGAAAGGGAAGGGGAAGGAAGAGTGCGGGAGAAACGTCGACCCGTCCACCTCTTCTTATATCGCAGAAAGGGTTAGATATACATGCATGCACCCACCAAATGCATGTACGCACATGCACCTACATGCCCCCGACCCAACAACTAGCCTCAAAGGACGAGGCAAACAACACCACACATCTGTATGCCTACGTACACAGGAGCACATGCATAGTGCCTCCACTAAAGGACAAAGTACAAAACAGACCAAATAATGGGACCCAAGTACAAAACCACAGAATTACAAAAATGACCTTGCACCAGTAACACTGTTGCATTATAAAATTCATTAAAAAGTATATTTACAATTAATTGATTTTCCAAGTGTTGCAGGGTGGTAACTAAAAAGATGGTAGGTTACTCATTTCATGTAAATGTGTTTAATCCTAACTTGTATTAAACTGAGGGTGTGACGGCAATGATATATGTACAGAGTCGCAGAAGAGTTATGCCAACAGAACGTAGAGACCACTGGAGTTTTTGGTGGGAGACTATGTGCTCCTGAAAGTGTCACTGACCAAGGGTGTCATGAGGTTTGGGAAGTGTGGGAAGCTGAGACCTCACTCTATTGGCCCCTACCAGATTACCTAGAGGATTGGTGATGTTTCTTATCGGTTGGATCTACCAGCAAAGTCATTGTCTGTGCATGACATGTTCTATGTCTCCATGCTGAGGATGTGCCTGACTGACATATCTCATGTGATTCCAGTTTAGCTAGAGGAGCTCTAGGAAGATCTATCATTTGTGGAGGATGCCTTCTAGATTGTTGACTGCAAGGAACAGGTGCTGCAGAACAAGATGATTCTATTGATTTTGGTGCGGTGGCGACATTATGGAGTCGAGGAGACCACGTGGGAGCACAAGGAAGCCATCCAAGTCTAGTATTCGTATTTTTTCGCTTAATAGCGATTTTGAGGGCGAAATCTTCTTTTAAGGTAACTAGGATGTAACACCCATAAATTTATTTCTGTATATATAATTTTAATGAATTTATTTCTAGATGGGTGTTATTGTCTTGAGGTCCATTTGTATGATTTTGTGATTTTAGGCTTAGGCCTCGTGAGCCAGCTTCTGTTTGTGTATTCTTGTGCTTGTCCCTACATAATTGACACTATACGTGTGGGTTTGTGTGTGGGCTCATGTTTATGGGGCGGTTGGTGGTGTAGTTGGTTGTTGGCTCATGCTTTGGAGCTGGCAAGTGTGGTTGGAGGTTGTGTCGTGGTGGTTGCGTGCATGCTTGGAGGGTTAGTTGAGCACTTGTGTATCTTCCCTTGTGCATGGGTATTTAAGTAGCATAGGCATGCACATTTCCCTCTCCACTTCCTTCCTCTTCTTTCTCCTCTTCGGCCAACACCTCTCCACCCTCTTTCACTGCAGGCTATCGATACTCCACCTCCTCTCCTCCACCTTTCCCCACCCTCACCTCCCTCTCCCTCCCACTCACGCCCCCACAAACTCCTTTCCCTCCCACTCACCCTTCCTCTCTCACCTCTCATTTCCCCTCCCAATTTGGTGTGGTCGAGAGAGAGCAAAGGTTAGCGATGGCTTGAGGCAACGTGTGGCACTGTGGCGAGGTTCCCTACAGTGGGTGTGTAGTTCCAGTGGCCGTGGGCACGTCGGTGGTGCGGTGGTTGGTCGGATTGGGCTTTGGGTCGTCGGAGGGTGCATTTCAAATATGAACATCCAATCCAATGTGTAGAAAATATGAAAAATGGTAGAAATCTTTAGGATGCATAAAATTAATATTTTGAATTTATTGGGAAATTTTGGTGATTTATTGTGGCATTTATGGCAATTTATGGTGGTTGTTGGGTTTAGTTCCTTTTTAACGCTTCTATGTTTGGAAATTAATATCTTGTTGTGTGGTGAATGGATTTTAGTTTTGTTTGTTGGATTTTGGAGTAGACTTGAGGGTCAACAACATACATTTTGTATGGAATTTTTGGTGATCGTTTTGTAGGTCCGCCCATAGCTCCCACTTTAGGTGAAAATTTCAGACTTTTGGTTCAAGGCTGTTAGATTTCTAACAGAATACCTAGGACATGGGCCGAATGCACGACCCACATGTGCAAGTTGGCCAGGGACCATTTTTGAGTGTTTTCTATAATTTTGAGTATTTAGAGCCTATGTTTAATACTTATGTTTGCATGGAGATGAATTACTTACTTTAATAATATGTTCTAGGTTTTTATGATAAATATAGTGATTTTTGAGAAAATGGTTTTCAAAGGAATGTGTTGGCCATTTTGGAAATGGTTTTCTGTGTTTTCTGTTTGCTGGTTGGGAGACCGTGAGATTGTGTCAATGAGACTAGGGAATGTGACGATAATCTCGAGTGGTCGAGCATGTCTCTCAAGTTGAGGTCGAGGACTGAGATACCTAAGGCGGAGATTCATCAGGTCTTAGAGGTATGAGACTTCTAGACTGTCATTTCAAAACTAGGGGTTGAGGTCCATGGGTCGATGTATTTTGTGGCATGATGGAGAGGTATGATACTCCTGCTATTGCCATGAGTACTGAAGCTCGGGTGTTGTCAGGTGTGGATGTATGAGACTCCCTCCTGAGCACTGTGTGGAAGACGCCATAAGGAGGTATACCTTGTGAAAGTCAATGCAAGTGAGACACATCCTCCATAGCAGGTAGTGTCTTGAGAGACAGGACTACCTTTCTAGGAGAGATTCACTTTGTAAGGGTTCTCTAGGTGGAAGAATCGAGGGATGGTGCAACTCCTATACAGGGTGGCACACTGTGATAGTGTAGTGCATTTCGATGGCTACTTCAGCCAAAGTTGGTTGCTGGCGATGGGCTTCCAGACTCATTATGTATGGTTTTGGCCATTAAGGGCCTTACTTGTGATTTTGATTGGTAGAGCCTTTGCCTGTTTGATTTGGCTAGCGTAGGTTGTGTTTCTTGTGGTTTGGGCCTGGTAGGGCTTTGTTTTGTGGTTTTTAGCCTATTGGGTTCGAGTTTCAGATTTTTGGTGGATTTGGAGAAAATGATTGTGAAATGGTTTTAAAGGAAAATAATTATAGTTTTGTTTTCCGCCACTTTTGTGTGGTGCGTATTGGTGACTTTTGTCACTCATGCTTATTTTTCATGATTTTGGGTTGTAGGTGCAGGCTAGCAGATTTGTTTTGCATAGTGCACATAGTCTAGAGTTTCGTAGCCGTACAAATAGTTTCGTGGTTGTTTAGATATTACTATTTAGCTTTTATTTTCTGTAATTTAATTTGTTTTAAATTATTGTAGAAATTTGGGGCGTTACGGACTGGTATCAGAGCTCCAGGTTCACTAGGTTACATTAGGTTAGGGTGTCCCATCTCAGAACTCTATAGATTTTGCATATATGGTATAGTCTGCAGCTAATGTTTTCTTCATAGATTTCTACTTGTTGACTTGTTTGTGGTATAGGTGTTTTGCCTCTCTCCTTTTGCAAGATGCCTCCTTGTAGTCGTAAGGGTAAGGCTCCGACCGAGGATTTTAGCCCCCTTGAGGAAACGAACGGATAAAAGGCTATTCATGCCGAACTGCGAAGCTTGGCGCATGGGATCTCCCATGCTTTCGGAAAGAGTAGTTCCAGTGATTCACCGGATGACCCATGGTTGAGCCAGTTTACAAAGCTTCATTTGCCATTGTTCAAGGGCAAGGTCAATGTTGAGGAGAGTGAGGCTTGGCTGGAGAAGGTGGTAAAGATGTTGGAGAGCATGACATGCCTAGAAGAGCATTAGGTTTCGTTAGCAACTTATTTGTTAGATGGTGAGGTAGATAAGTGGTGGAAATCAGTGAAGCAACTGAAATTCTTGGACTCATTAATTGCTCGTATCTAGCGGAAAGATTTTAAGGCAGCCTTCTATGACAAATATATCCCCAATCATGTGAAAGAGCAGCTTGGTTGAGATTTCCGAAATCTAGAGTAGGGCACTATGTTGGTGCTCGAGTATGAGACTAAGTTCGTCTGGTTGGAACGTTTTGCTCTTGCCTATGAGACAGAGAAGGAGCGGGTGTAGAGGTTCTTGAAAGGCTTGCATCTAGGGATGCAGGTGAAGGTAATGGGCTGTCAATGTCAAACTGTGGAGGACATTGTCAGGATGGCTTATCGCTTCGAGGCTGAGCATAAGAAGTTTCTAGAGAGTTATCCTAAAAGGAGGGGTAAGCCTTATTTTACTTCCCAGTTCTCCATCTCTAATCCTCCAAGTACTAGTGATTCAGGTAGTCTTGGGAAGAAGCAGAAAGGGAAGTCTGGTGGTGCCCCTATAGGTCATAACTTTTTTGGTGGTAGCGGAGCCAGTTATAGTCAAATAGGTTCCAGTGCTCCTTGGGGAACCAGTGTTTCAACTGTGGTCAGGCAAGCCACATTGCTGCGTACTGTCCTCACCCTCGATAGACTTTAGCCCTAGTGGTGTGCTACAATTGCGGGAAGGCGGGAAATGTCTAGAGATCCTATACAAAACTGCCTAAGAAGGTAGGAAGCACGCCACAATAGTCGACGAGAGGATGGGTGTTCACTATTGCAGCTCCAACGCTAGACCTTCGAGAGATGTAGTTGAAGGTAAGGATGATTAGTCGGTGTTGTAATCTTCTATAACTATTGTAATATTTCCTGTAACCTGGAAAACTATCTGATGTATGGATGTGGTGCTATTGTTTTGCTTGGCTATTAGATTCATTTATTGTGGCTGGTCGGATGGCCAATGTGGTGCTTGACTTAGGGAGCTTTTTTTTTTGTCACTAACTCTTTTATGGTAGAGTTGAGAGAGAGATGGGCTAGGTTGGCCTTTCATTTCATGATGGTAATGACACTAAGGGAGCACAATTTGGCATGGAAGTATCTACAGTCTATCGACTTGATGTTGAATGGTGGAGATTTTGACATTAGCCTGATCGTGATGGACATGTAGGAGTACGATGTGATACTCGGTATGGATTGGTTGACGTAACAATCCACTTTGATTGATTGTGCTCGAAGGAGAGTTTATTTTGGATCTTTTGATGATGGATCCTTCTTTGTGCAAGGTGGGTGTCGAGGTGAGCCTAAGCTTTTCATTTCGACTATGAAAGCTTATAAGTCTTTGGCCAGGAGTTGCGTGGGGTACGTAACCAGTATAGTTACCTCCACTTCTCCTAAGTTAGGTGTTCACAACATCTCTGTAGTGTGTGAATATCCCGACATTTTTCCTGACAATTTGCCTAATATGCTACATCATAGGGAAGTAGAGCTCTCGAACGATTTGATTCTTGGTTCTAGTGCAGTGTTGAAGCCTCCCTAATCCATGGTGCCAACGAAGTTGCTAGAACTCAAGACCTAGTTGTAGGAGTTGTTGGACAAGAGATTTATCAGTTTGAGTGTGTTTCCGTGGGGAGCGTCTGTCTTGTTCATCCATAAAATGGATGGTTCGCTCATGCTGTGTATAGATTATCGGATATTGAACCAGATCACGGTGAAGAACAAGTATCCCCTATCCTACATTTATGACCTGTTTGATCAGTTGTAGTCTGTCTCAATGTTTTCGAAGATTGATCTAAGGTCAGGATATCACTAGTTAAGGATGCAAGACTGAAACATTTAGAAGACTGCCTTCCCGATGTGGTACGAGCATTACGAGTTCACGGTAGTGTCTTTCAGCTTGACCAATGCACCAGTTGCATTTATGGATCTGATGAATAGGATTTTCAACCCTTTTTTGGACCAATTCATTGTGGTTTTTATTGATAACGTACTAGTCTAGTCCCCTGATGTAGAGTCTCACGTCTTGCACCTAAGGACAATTTTGGATACTTTGAGGCATCATTAGTTGTATGCCATATTCTCCAAGTGTCAGTTCTGACTGACTAAAGTTATGTTCCTTGGCCACTTGATTTTTGGAGAAGACATTAGATTGGATCCTACCAAGGTGGAGGTGGTGAGTAGTTAGGAGCGACTTAGGACTGTGATAGAGATTAAGAGTTTCTTAAGTCTGGTAGGCTACTATAGTAGGTTTATCAGGGATTTCACCTCCATAGCTGCACTTCTAACAGAGTTGATTAGGAAGGGAGTCCTATTCTGCTAGGACCAAGATTGTGAGGTGAGTTTTCAAGAGTTGAAGTCTCGTCTGGTTTCTAATCCTATGTTGACTCTACCTTCTAGAAGTGGTGGCTTCATTGTGTATAGTGATACTAGTGGTGTTGGGTTGGGGTGTGTTCTAATGCAGCATGGTAATGTTATCACCTATGCTTCATACCAGCTGAAGGGCCATGAGAAGAACTACTTGATCCACAATTTAGAGATGGCTTCGGTAGCATTCACTCTCAAGCTCTGGCAGCACTATCTGTATGGAGAGCAGTTTGAGGTCTTTACCAATCATCAGAGCTTGAAGTATATCTTCACATAAAGGGACTTCATCCTGAGACAACGCCGGTGGGTGGAGTATCTAAAAGACTATGATTTCAGTCTATCCTACTACCCTGGAAGGCCAACGTGGTCGTCGATGCTTTGAGTCAGCATACGCATGAGTTGGTGAGCCTAATGGTCAAGGAGTGGACCATGCTAGAAGACCTAGTGAGCTACTGGTCTAGGCAGCAAGCTTGAGGAATGGTTGGTGCTTGGGTGGCAAACTTGTCTGTTTGTCTCAAGCTGGTGGAGTTCATCATCGTCTGTCAGTAGCTGGATTTGTTTGTTCAAGCTGTGTTTGAGAAGCTAGAGGTTGGTGGAGAGCCTCATTTCTCTATTGGGGCATATAGAGAGTTGAGATAAGATCTGCATTTGTTTATACCCCAACATGAGGAGGCTAGGAAGATATTGATCGATGAAACGCATTGGTTTAAGTACACTATTAACTTTTGAGAGTACGAAGATGTACCAAGACCTGAAACGGAACTTTTGGTGGCCTGGCATGAAAAGGGATGTTGTTGACCACGTGACGTGGTGTACAACCTACCAGCTAGTCAAGATAGAACACCTAGAGGGACTTTACAACCATTGGATATTGCTGTGTGGAAGTGAAAGCACATCTCCATGGAATTCATGACTGGTTTGCCGCAGACTCGGAGGAAGAATGACACCTTGTGGGTGATCGTGGATCGGCTTACCAAGTCTACTCACTTCCTGGCCATTCAAGTGAAGCCTCCAATGGACCATTTGGTGGAGCTATATGTTTCCGAGGTGGTTCGGCTACATGGTGTTTCAGTGTCTATCGTGTCAGACAGAGACATGAGGTTCATCTCAAGTTTTTGGAGAATTCTGCAGGAGGGCTTTGGCACAATGCTCAATTATAACACAACATTTCATCCTCAGTCAAACGGTTAGATAGAGAGGACTATCCAAACTCTAGAGGATATGCTCAGAGCATATGCCTAGGACTTATAAGGAAGTTGGGAGGACCATCTATCATTGATTGAGTTCGCCTACAACAATAGTTATCAATCGAGCATCGGGATGGCACCGTACAAAGCCCTATATGGTAGGCCATGCACATCATCGATTTCTTGGAGTGAGGTGGGCAGGCGTTAGTTGATTGGTCTTGAGCTTTTGCAGCTATACGTAGATATGGTTGATTTAATACATAGCAGGCTGCTAGCTGCATAGAGTTGGTAGAAGAGTTATTCTGAAAAGATGTGGAGATTGCTGGAGTTTCTTGTGGGAGACTATGTGTTCTTGAAGGTGTCACCGACCAAGAGTGTCATGAGGATTGGGAAGCGTGGAAGCTAAGTCCTCAGTATATTGGTCCGTACCAAATTATCCAAAGGATTGGTGTGGTTGCTTATCGGCTGAATCTACCATCAGAGCTATCGTCTATACATGACATGTTCCATGTCTCCATGCTAAGGAAGTGTCTGACTGACATATCTAATGTGATTCCAGTTCAGCCAGAGGGGTTCTAAGATGATCTGTCCTTTGTGGAGGATGCCTTCCAGATTATTGATTATAAGGAATAGTTGTTGCAGAACAAGATGATCCTGTTGGTTTTGGTTTTGCTGCAGCACAAGTTGAGGAGGCCACGTGAGAGTGCAAGGAAGCCATCCTAGCCCAGTATTCGTATTTTTTCGCCTACTAGTGATTTCATGGGCAAAATCTTCATAAGGTAGTTAGGATGTAACACTCGTAAATTCATTTTTGTATATATACTTTTAATGAATTCCTTTCTATGCTAGTGTTATTGTCTTTAGGTCGCCTAATGTGATTTTATGATTTTGGGGTTGGGCCTTGTTAGCTGGCTTTTATTTGTGTATTCTTGTGCTTGTCTCCATGTGGTTGGCACTATGCGTGTGGGTTCGTGTGTGGACCGATTGGTGGTGTGGTTGGTTGCTGGCTCATGCCTTGGAGCTAGCAGGTGTGGCTGGAGGTTGTGTCATGGTGGTTGCATGCATGCTTGGAGGGTCAATTGAGCACTTGCATATCTTTCCTAGTGCATGGGTATTTAAGTAGCGCAAACATGCACGTTTCTCTCGCCACTTCGTTCCTCTTCTTTCACCTCTCCTTCCCGCAGATGCCAACACCTCTCCTCCCACTTTCTCCCTAGGCTTCCGGTACTCCACCTCCACTCCTCCACCTTTCCCCACCCTAACCTCCCTCTCCCTCCCACTCACACCCCACTCCCTCCTCCTCTCCCTCCCACTAACCCTTCCTCTCTCGCCTCTCATTTCCCCTCCCCTGTTCGCCCTTGTTTGGTGTGACTGGGAGAGAGCAAAGCTCAGCGGTGGCTTGAGGTGGTGCATCGTGATGCGGTGAGGTTCGCTAAGGTGCGTGTTTGGTTCTAGAGGCTGTGGGCACATCGGTGGTGCAGTGGCTAGCTAGAATTGGGCATTGGGTCGCCGAAGGGTGCGTTTCAGGTACGCACATCCAATCCAATGTGTAGAAAGCCTAAAAAATGGTAGAAATGCCTAGAATGCATGTAATCTAGGCTAAATTTAATGTTTTGAATTTATTGGGAATTTTTGGTGATTTATTGTGGCATTTATGCTGATTTATAGTATTGTTGGGTTTGGGTCTTTTTTGACATCTCTATGTTTGGAAATTAATATCTCCTTGTGTGGTGAATGGATTTTGGATTTGTTTATTGGGTTTTGGAGTAGACTCAAAGGTTTACAACATATATTTTGTGTGGAATTTTTGGTGGTCATTGTCTAAGTCCGCCCCTAGCTCCCACTTTGGGTGAAATTTTCTAGCCTTTGGTTCAAGGCTATCTGATTTCTGACAGAATACCTGGGGCACGGGCCGAATGCGTGGATTGGCCAGAGACTATTTTTGGGTGTTTTCTGTAATTTTGAGTACTTAAAACCATTGTTTAATATTTATGTTTGCATGGGAATGAATTACTTGCTTTAAGAATGTGTTCTGGGTTTTTATGATAAATGTAGTGTTTTTTGAGAAAATTGTTTTCAAAGTAATGTGTTGGCCCATTTTGGAAATGGTTTTCTGTATTTTCTATTTGTAGGTCCAGAGACCATGGAACAGTGTCGTCGGGACCAAGGAATGTGTCGTTATTTTCTAGTGGTCGGGCGTGTCTCCCTAGTTGAGGTTGAGGATGGAGAAACCTAAGGCGGAGATTCATCGGGTCTTAGAGGTAAGAGACTCCTTGACTATTGTTTCGAGGTAAGGGTTGAGGTCCACAAATTGAGGTATTTTGTGACATGATATGGAGATATGATACTCCAGCTGCCATCGTGAGCATTGAGACTCACGTATTGTCGGGTGTGGAGGTATAAGACTCTCTCCTGAGCAACATGTGGAGGACGCCAAGAGGAGGCATATCTTGTGGAGGCCAGTGCGGGTAGGACATGTGCCCCATAGCTGGTACTGAGAGATAAGACTGCGTTCTCAAGAGGGGTTGGCTTTGTGAGGGTTCTCCAAGTGGGAGAATCACGTAATGACGCAGCTCCTACACAGGGTGACACACCGTGGTAGTGCAGTGCACTTCGGTGGCTGCTTGTAGCCAAAGTTGGTTATTTGGCCTTGGGTATCCCATTTTATTACGTATGGTTTTGGCCATTGGGGATCTCGCTTGAATTTTGGACTGATAGAGCCTTTGCCTGTTTGGTTTGACTGACATAAGCCATATTTTTTGTGGTTTTGGTGTGGTAGGGCTTTGTTTCGAGGTTTTTGACCTGTTGGGCTCAAGTTTCTAGTTTTTGGTGGATTTAGAGAAAATGATTACAAAATGTTTTTAAAGAAAAATAATTATTGTTTTGTTTTCCATTGTCTTTGTAGGATGCATGCTGGATAACTTTTGTTACACTTGTTTCTCGTAATTTTGGGTTGCAGGTGCAAGCTAGCAGGTGGGTTTTACGTAGTGCACATAGTCTTTTGTAGGATGCATGCTGGATTACAATGATCAATGTGTTACATGCATTAGCATAGAGCATCATGTTTTCAATCTTGCTTTGCTTTAGCACAAGCATACATCAATTTTTGCATTTAGTTTTCCTTATATTCCAATTTCAATAGACTAAGTGGCGACTCCATTTTCCTTATCCTTTAATTTTATTTTTGCTTTTCACCTTGGTGTTTTCTGTCCCGTGTGCACCTCTGCCACTACATGGTCACAAGAACTAACAACTCCACTGGTGATTTTAGACTTTGACTTTCATTTTGACTTTTCTCACTTGCATGGATTTTGCTTCTATTCATGTTGCCTTGCTTTTGCTTGCTTCTCACGTTTATTTGCATTTGGCTATCATTTTATTCTTTGCTTGATGTTGTACTACATGCTTTTTGTTGGGTGGATGTTCTATTTTGCACATGTATGCTATGCCACCACACATGTACCTACCATTCTTCAGTCCTTTTAATGTGATGGATGTTTCTCTTTTTCATCATCATGCTGATACAATAAAGGCACATGCCATGCTTATGCCTTTTGCTTGGTGTATGTTGCTTGCATTCCCATGCTTGGATGTTTCTTTTCCTTTTCCACACTTGCCAAGCCTAGGGAAAATTAGAGGTGTGCTTGCTCCACACCCCCGTGGGGGGGGGGGGGGGGGGGGGGGGGGGGGGGGGGGGGGGGGGGGGGGGGGGGGGGGGGGGGGGGGGGGGG
>JAMKQA010003545.1:0-12081 GCA_024699735.1 Posidonia australis
TCATAAGCAAAAGAGAAATCATTAGAAGACCGATTTATCGGGCGTGCGAGGGTGCCTAACACCTTCCTCGTACGTAACAGGGATCCTTACCTGCATTTTTGGTTTACGCAGCCCCTTTTTGTTTTGCATGATCTTCATGTTTTGTGGTTTTCCTCATCTTCCATTTTAATAGACTAGGTGGCGACTCCTGCATTTTTTGCATTTTTCCTCCTTTTCTTTTTGCCGTGGCTTTGCCGCTTTTGGCACACATAATATTACCTATTTGTGGCCACCCCCACCAACATGGTTACAGCTGATACAACACTTGAATCACACCACACCAAAAAGGCCAGAAACCCACTAATCTAGGCGTAAGACACTGCGAAAGTTGCATTTCCTACTAAATGTAAGGGACCCAGCATCTAACGACCCAAAACTCTATTAAAATATATAGCCAAAGTACACTTCTAAAATTGAGTCATTATAATACCAATACGTTGTCTACAAAAATGACGATGAACTAGTCCAAATAGGGCCTGAATACTCTGTTCATCAAGTCTATGAAAGCTGCTAATGAATTCGTTAGTCCAAACGACATGACCAGGAACTCATAGTGACCATATTGGGTTCTAAAGGCTGTCTTATGCACATGTGTCTCTCGGATCCTAAGTTGATGGTATCCGGATCTCAAATCTATATTAAAGAAGACTGATGTTCCCTACAGCTGATCAGACAAATCGTCAATCCTAGGTAGCAAATACTTATTCTTGATGGTGATCTGGTTCAACATCTGATAATCATTGCATAACCGGAGTGAACTGTCCTTCTTCTTGACAAATAATGTTGGTGCTCTCGAGGGCGACACACTTAGACAGATAAATCCCTTGTCTAATAATTCTTGCAACTAGCTCCGGAGCTCTCTCGCTTCCACTAGCGCCATTCTATACAGGGCCTTCGAGATAGGGCCTAACCCTGGTGCCAAATTAATCACAAACTTTACTTATCTGTGTGACGACATCCCTAGCAATTCCTCTGGAAATACGTCTAGGTATTCTGCAATGACTGTGATGTCTTGTACTCCAAACACAGGTGAGGAGGACATTGTCACACTCGCCAAATATCTAATGCATCCTTTGGTTAGATGGTGGTACACTTTGATTGCTGAGATTATCTTCTTGGACTCTCCGAGCCGCACTCCTTGTATCATGCACCATTCCTAGCCTGAGCATTCTGCTAAGACCCTCTTCTTGGCACAATTTATCATTGCTGACTGTTGTGCTAGACAATCCATTCTCAGAATAACATCATACTCTTGCATCTTCATTAGAATTAGACTAGCTTGGAAATCTTTATCTCCTAGTTGAATATTGACTGACCTCAAATACCTCTATGCTAGACTGCGATCTCTTAATGGAGTTACTACATCCAGCTGGAAAGCTAGCCTAACAAGTCTGTCTCCAACCTCAGCTGCAAATGACTCAGATATAAATGAAAATGAGCTACCTGAGTCAAATAAACCTTGGGCCATTCGGTCATCTACGACAAAGGATCCTAACATTCTTACACAATACAACCACAAATATTATTATTATAGATAGCAGTGCTAATTATACAAGGTTCATAGTACAATAGGATTACATATATCTACAATATCTCTCACAGCTCCTTACCTTCTACGACGTCCCCTGAGGGACCTACATCTAAAGCAGAGATGGAGAAAACTCATCCCTTGGTAGGTTGTCAGGGCTCATCTCCTGTTGTCTTCTGGGGTTTTGGACAGCTCTTCTGGAAGTGACTGGTCTTTCCATAGTTGTAGCACCTCACCCCATCCATCCCCTGCTGCTAGAATCTACACTATGCTACCATTTGCCCCATCTTCTTACAGATATTGTAGGGTCCTTTTCCTACAGTGCTGGTGGAACCGGTTTGACTGGGTCTAGCACTACTCTTTCCAACTACATTGCACCCTTCCATAGCAAACTTAGAGCACTACTTTCTCTTTTTCCCGAAGTTCCCAGAACTTGTTGAGCTTGGCGTACCAAAAGCAAAAGACCGTAGGGTGTATCTCTTCCCCTTTATTCTAGGGAACTCTTCGTGAAATAGTCGGTGCTCATCCTCGTAGCGAGCTGCTAGCTCCACTGTGTCGGTCAATGTCTGGCACCAGAACCTAAGAACTCTTGCTCTAAGAGCTGGATGTAGCTCCTCCACGAACTTCTTGGCTCGGCCCTTCTCGATGGCGATAGTCTAGGGGAACTGCTCCAGTCTATGGAAGGCGGTTTCATACTCTACTATGGAAAGATTCTCCTACTTCAAGTTTCTGAAATCCCTGTCTAGTTTATCCTTCTCATGCTTGGGGAAGAACCTCTCATAAAATACTTCCTGGAACTCTTCCTAGGTGATCATCAGCAGGTCCTGATTGAGGAACTTGGTGTGGCGTGTAGACCACCACCATTGGTTGGCATCACATTTGAGCTGGAATGTGGCTAGCCGAACCCATTTCTCTACTTGACACTCCATGTCCTCTAGTATCATTTCCACCTCTCGGAGCCACGCCTCGCATTCCTCTGGCTTGCCACGCCCGTCCAAGGTTGGCACCCCCAACTGGCAGAATTGCTTTATCCACAAGTCACCTTTGGCGTCTGTCCTTGTGGCCACCAACCAATGGACTAGACAAATCCCTGTATCATCTCTCCAAGCTCATGTCTCATGTCCCGCCAAGTGCCTCTGCCCTACTCTACATTAGATCCTGACGCAGAAGTCCTGCCTCGGCCTCGGCCTCTCCACATAATGCTGCCAGCACAAAACACACACACATGTCAAGTGCAACTCTCTCTCTTTCTTGTGCAGTCCTATGGAGCCACTAACTCGGACACCACCAAGCCAAGTACTTTAATACCACTTTGTAACACCCATAAACTGACGCTACAAAATCTAAGCAACTAACTAGGATTAATGTACTTTTTGAAAAGAAATCAAACTGTAGTCTTCCTTAAACCTGTGTGTATGGCTAATGGCTCCTATCTTTGAACATCGAACTAGACTACACTCTAACCATGCACCTGAAAACAAGACAAGTAAAAACACGCATAAGTGACTTATAAGTCACCCAATACTCACTCACAAAGAAAATAAAGCGGAAAACACTTATAAATTAAATTCTAGGTTTTCCAAAACTTTATTAAACTTTTCTGGAAATCTTTCTATAAATTCTAATCTGGATTCCCACTAGAACTATAACTTTGAATAAATTTCTTATTAAAGTTCTGGAAATCATTTTCTAGGAAAACTCTAAATAAAATCTCTGAAATAAATTCTGGTAAATTCTTTTATGAAATATCGACGAAATCATGCTCTTTTCAAGTCTTTTCTTTCTTTTTTAAATCTCATGCACTATTCTAATGCATTTCTGAAAAATATCTCTAGGACTAGAGTCTAGCCTAAAATAAAATCTCAAATCTAACTAAAACACAATTCTTAGATGGACTAGTCTTAAAACTCTGATCTCGTCTCAGCTAGAATCTGGCTAAAACATAGAAGCCAAAACACAGCTCAATTCTAGATTAAATCTAATTCTGAATCTCAAATCTGAAAACTCGTTTCTTTTCTAGTGCCACCTTGATTAAGGGTGACTTGGCCACAAACGGAGGGAGAGGCACTAGCCTCAACCTCTTACACTGCCATGGTGAAAGTCTCCGTATTGGGCATTCCATCGTCTACCTCGGCCCATAGTCTGCACTCTTGGGCTCTTTAGGCCCCTTCAAGCCAACAGGCTCTCACTATTTTCTCTTTGCATAGAGATGCGTTTCCCAACATTTCTTTTTTTCTTGGTGTTTAAGCTCAAGGGTTAACTTACCTGGCCCATTCAACACCTTTCTTTAGGCACTCAGTCTCACTAACCGAGGCCAACTCTAGAAATCTTATTCTGAAAACATGCATCTTTTCTTTGAAATCTTTATTCTAAATCTTTCCCATTATGGGTATCTTTTCTATAAAATTGTTCTTTTCTTCTAAGATCTTTCTTATAAATCTCTATAAAGTTCCTTCTAAACATTATGCCAAAACACCTCAATTAGGCATAAAAATTCATTCACAAACAGCTTTATTAAAATCAATCTTACTTGGCTCTAGGGTTTGGTTCGACATACCAAACCAAATCGGCAGACCGAAATGGGCCCAGTGCCCAAATCAGTCGACTGATCTTTCAGAACGGTCGTCCAAATTTCCTTGGTTTGGAAGACCAAAACATTTCGATCGAATGAATTAGGGCTCTGAACTGAAACCTGACAGAAAAACGACATACCGATTTTATTCGGTATACCGAATTTACCATCTTCAAAAACCTTTTCTCGGCCTTAACTCATTTGTTCACCGGAATGGGGACCTTCAGTGGACCCCTTTCCGATGAACTACAAATCCTGCATAAAACATATATTCTAGCATGCCAAGTCTATTTCTATTTGGGACAAGTTTCATTAAAAACCATTGTGTATTGCTTTCGATACAAGATCAAAAGCAAACATGGCACATCTCAAGGCACTATAGCAATCTCTTGTTAAACTCTACTAAAACTCCATATAAATCATCGAAAATTCTCAAAATCACATATGACCATGGTTTCATGCTCATTAACACATTTCCATGCTTTTCAATTAGAATCGTAACAGTAATAATGCATTCAAAGCTAGAACTGAAGGAAGAAATATGAGATGGGAACGCGTACTCTCAAGTGGTTCCGATGATCCCTTCTTCCTCAAGCGGTCTTTCTCTTCTTCTCCTGGCATCCTCTAGGCTCTGAGGGTCACTGGTGGCACTCCTCATCACCAGCGAGCACAAACTCCTCCTCTCCTCTCTTTCTTTCTTCCTCTGGTTCTCTCTCTAGCTCTCCCTTTCTCTTTCTCTCCTTCTAGTCTGCCCCTTCCACTACCCCCACTTCTTCGCCATTTATGCTACTGCTCTCCCTTGTTGTCACATGTCGACGACAGCCGCCAAAGATCTCAATAGAATCCAAGATGCGACATGGCTCAAAGCTACAGGGGACTGTGGCCAATGGTGGGTGCTGTGGAGGGTTGACCCCAGCCCCACATGGCCACACACTGGTCCCACTCACACACACATGGCATACTCAGGTCCAAAATACCACACCAAGGGAAAAATACCAAAGATAACACCACTTAAAAGAGGGCTCAACACCAATATCTCATTATTAAGCTAATTGTCCAAATTACAATAACTAATTATGTTTACTCTAGATAACTCAGGCACAGATATTACATGGAGCCTCTGTGCCAAGGCATTAAGGACCTTCAGTCCGCATTTGTGGTCGTTGATGCCTTGGTAGATTTCAAGTCTTCTTCAAGCATAGAGAAAGAATCCAATCCATAGAAGAAAGATTAGTGGAAAACTAGGGGCAAGTCTGAGAAGACCAGTGGAGAGCCTTCTATGTTCAAGGACTCGAAGCCAACAACCATGGATATGGGTTGTTACATTTGCAATGACCTTTATTGCATGTGTGATTGCTTGAAAAAGGAGAAGTTGTCTACTCTTGTGAAAGAAAGTCACTGGGAAGAGGAGAAACCAAGGATTGTCGTGTGAACCCCTTCTGACTCAACACACTATGGAAGAAAGATGAGACATTGATGCATGATAGGCTGATGTACATGGACATCATGTTCAACAACATGGCTCATGCAAGCCATGATCGATATTGATGCTAGCCACAACTTCTTGTTGGACAAGGAGTTTGAGGCATTCTATTTGATGGTGGCCAAAGGTTCGAGCAACAGGGTGAAAGTTGTCAACTTGGTGGCTTAGAAGACCAAAGGAATAGCTACAACGCTCGTACAAGTTGGGAGTTGGTCGGGCATTTGTGAGTTGGTGGTCATGTCACTCGGCGATTTTCATGTAATTTTGGCCTAGACTTCATGTGCAAGGTCAAAGTCGCGATAATCTCTATAACGACCCGGATTTTTGGTGGCATTTTTAGCAATTTATTTAATCTAGAGTTCTAGGTCATCTACATTTCTCTACCACGTATTGTTGGCACATATTCCCCATGTGTTTTGCTAGTGTGTATCTTTGGCATGGTTTTTCCTTGCAAATTGCTAGTGTCGAAAATTCAGTATTCAAGACCTAGGACTTAAGCTGCATTTAAGTGGATTGGGTGTCGTAACTAGGTTTGGGCGTTATGATCTAGTGTTTTGAGGTTATCGTGTGGGTTATTGTTGAGGTCTTAGGAGTCCATTTTGAATTGTGGCAGTTTGTTGATGCACCCTAGTGGTTGATCCCCACTTGCATGACTCACTTGAGCTATGAGTAGTTGCGTGGTTGTGTTTTGGGTATTTACAACCATGCTCAGACATGACTTCCTTCACACACCACATCCTCTCCCCTCCTTTCCTCTTTTTCCCCTCTTCCCATGATTCTTCTTCTTATCCTTCTTCAGTTGGCGAGATGGAGGGGAAGTGAGAGGGAGAGGTAGGGAGAGTGAGAGGGAGAGATAGACAAAAGAGAGAGAGAGTGAGGGTCAAGGGAGAGAGTGAAGGAAGAAGAGAGGGGTGCATCATCATTGTCGTCACTCACCATCATTCGTCACTGATGGCGAAGGTACACACCCTTAGTATTTCTTCCTTTATGCCTAATTAAATGTTGTGAGGTTGTTTGTGTGATGGTTGGGTTATGTGGATGTCCTGAATGATTTTTTGGAGATTTTATGGAATTGTTTTACAATGACAAATGGGTGTCGAGTATTAGAAGCACAATAGATGTGAATAGTGAATGTTTTCTTGGGATTTTGATAACTAGAGCTACATGTATCAGATTCTGATGTTTTTTGTCCTAAATGGAAGATCATTTCGACATCTTTAAGTTCACATATTATTTGTATTTTTTGGATGCTTGTGGTGAAATTAGTGTTGGTTTATTTCTCATTGGTGAATAGTGCAATAAATGACACTTGTGAACTTTGACTTGTGAGTTCTTCTGATCTGCTTAACGGGTCTTTATGATTTTTGTCCCAAATTGTTAAGCTTGTCGAGATCTGTAATTTGATATATAATTTGTAAGTTTTGGTCGAACGATGGATTTTTGACGTTAGTTATTTAATTATGATTTATACTATACATAGTCGGTTTTCTGAGGAGGAAGAAGAATAGTTTAGTTTGGGAAATTTACATTTTAACCCCTCATGTTTGTGAAATCTATATTTCAAATCATAACTTTTATATTTAGATTTGCATTTTAGTCCTTGAGTTTTGTGAAAATTACTTTTTAGTTCTTGAGTTTAGTGAAAGTTACCTTTAGTCCTTAAATTTTGTGAAAATTACTTTTTAGTACTTGAGTTTTGTGGAAATTACATTTGAGTCTATATTGGTTGTTTTTGGTGGTTTTTGGTAAGTTTTAATATTATATTAATCTTGTAGGTAATTATAGCATAATAATGATTAGGAAAAATCATTAAAGTGATTTTAGGAAATGCCTAAAATGAATTAGTAAGATCCCACTTATATTGTAGTTAGAATAAAATACTATAGAACTTAGAAATACTAAGTCTTGTCCTTAATGGTTTAAAATGAACATTAGGATTAATGTTTAATCTTAGGATTAGACGTTGGTGTGGTGTACTGAACTGAGTACTTAGTAGCACTATTTGGATGTTGGATGCTAAGATGGTTGTGGCTTATGTGAGACACAGGCGAGTAGATGCCTTGCACTTTTGCACCAAGACTTAGAGTTTTAGGTGTATTTGGTATTTAGGGTTTAGTCTTGTAAGTTGAATGAGACTTCAAGACAATTGGTTTGGCTTCTGTGTATGATCTTCTGGGTAAACTTTATGCCCAAAAGGTGCTTTTGTTTCCCTACTTGGTGTGTTGTTGATTTTTTTCATGGGTTGTCATTGTGAGTTGAGTGTGACAATCTAGAACTTAGACATTCCCAAGGTGTGGTTTTCTTAGCCAAACAAAAGAGCTATCTGGGCCTTGTTTTAAGTAGTGTTTGGAGTCTTGTGATTCTAAATGATTTTCAAATGATTTTGGGAAAATGTGGATGTTTTGAAAAGTGGTTTTCCAAAAGGTTTGTAAAAGTGGTTCAGAATTTGTGGTTTTCGCCATGACTTTCAAATGCCACATTTGGCACTATGGTGCTTTTAAGAAGATTTCAAAATGGATTTTGAAATGATTTTCAAAAGAGTTTTAAAAAAGAAAATACATAAGTTTGTAAAGGTTTTAGAAATTGTTTTTTGTGGTTTTCTATTTGTAGAGACTAAGAGGCCGTAAAATTATACTAGTGGATCCAAGGAGTATGATACCTTTAGAGAAGTTGAGCACAAGTTTAAGGCCGAGGTTCGAGAACCAAAACAGTAAAGAATTGTGGCAGCAAACCTAAGGGATATGAGACCTTCGTGTAGCTAGGCTTAATGTTTGAGGCTAAGGTTTCAAAGCCAATAGGTTTGAGGGTCGTGTTGTTGGGACCAGAAAGCATGTGACTCTTGGATGGTCTAACACGATTGACTAGGTTGAGGCTCGAGGATTGACGTACTGTCCGTATTTAGTGGTATTGTGGCAGTGGACCTAGGGGATATGAGACTTCTATGTAGTTGGATGTGATACCTTGATACTGAGACATGTGTGTGTCAGCTGAGTCTAAAGGTGAGGAGCCTTTGGTTGTTCGGAGTACTAAAACTGAGACTGAGACTGAGACTAAGACATCGAGAGAGGACGTGCCCTATGGTGTGGTCCTGATAAAGGACAACTTTCCTAGGAGAGTTAGCCTGGTGAGGGTCTTATAGAGAGGCAGGATGCTGAGACAGGCATGCTCTTCACAAGGTGGTTTGTCTGTAGTAGTGCAAATGCCATTCGTTACGCTTCGGTAGACTACTTGTGGGCCAGTATCGGTTGCTTAGTGTTGGGCAATATGACACAGTGTTGAGGGTCCTATCGAGGAGGAAAGGACGCTGGGACGGACATGTTGTGGTTGTTCATGGTAGTGCAATTGGGACTGGGAGTTAGAGTCCCCAGTGACTGCTTGTGGCCAACGCTTGTTTGTGTTTACACCCGCGTGGTGTTGTGGTTTTTCTGAGCTATGGCTCCGTGATTTTGGTTTTGTGTATTCTAAGCTTGACCTGGCAAAAGTAGCCATTTCAAGTGTGCATTAAAATTTTGAAAAGTATGCATATGGTTTTCGAAAAGAAAGAAAAGAATTGTTTTAAAAGGCATAATTTTTAAAGGATTAGTTGCTGGCTGGACAATGATAAATTGCCTTATTTTGGTTTTGCGGCATCCAAGTGAGATGTCTAAGTTCTATTACATGTGGCGTGGTTATGCTTAGTTCCTCGGTATTAATTGTCGAGTTGTTTATGTGTGTTTAAGTGGAGTGTGTGTTAGGTGACCTTTTAGTGGTCACTCATGTGTGTTTTATTTTTGGTGTTTTACAGGTATAGGCATAGGAGTTTTTTTTTATTAGTGCACATAGAAAGGAGTCATGTTGCCACATATCAAAGGTTCTGGGTGAGTGTGTTGTTTAATTTTATTTCAATTAATAGTGTTATTATTTCTGCTGTTTATGCTTGGCTTTAATTTTAAAGTTAGTATAATTAATAGAAATAAAAAATTGTAGTTAAGTGAGTAGTAACGACTGAGGGAGGTTGTTATAATCGCTTACTTAGGAGGACTTACAATTAATGATGTTACTATGCCTTGTTTTGTTTGTGTATATCAAGACAAGGAGGGGCTAATGACACTTACGACGTTGCAATTGCAAGCTGGGTTGTGCAAGGGAGAGTTGGCCTATGTGGCAAGCATGCACGAGGTCACAAAAGGCAAGGGCATGACCAAGTCCATTTCGACGAAGGTCAAGGCATTGCTCATAGAGTATGCAGACGTTATGCCCAATGAGTTACCCTTTGTTCTACCACCAAAGAGAGATAAATCATGCAATTGAGCTGGTCTCGGGAGTGGTGCCACCTACATAGGCACCTTACCGCATGCCACTGGTATACTTGGAAGAGTTGAAGCATCAACTCAATGGGCTCGTTGATGGTGACTTGCTGAGGCCAAGCAAGGCCCCATACAGACTCTGATCCTTTTCCAAAAGAAGAAGGATGGATCATTGTGCATGTGCATGGATTATTGTGCACTCAACAATGTGATCGTTAAGTACATTTACTTGGTACCTAATGTTGAAGATCTATTTGATTGCTTAGGGACGGCACAATTCTTTACAAAAATGGGCTTGCACTCCGATTATTACTAAATGCACATTGCAAAAATGAGATGAAGCAATGACAATGTGTGTCACACATTATGGGTCTTTTGAATTCCTTATATTGCCGTTTGGGTTAACAAATGCCTTGACTACTTTTTGCATTCTTATGAATAATGTGTTTTTAATGTATGTTGATGAGTTTGTAGTAGTGTAGACACACTAATTTTGCAAGTCTGCAGGCTGGAATTGTGGTAGTTGGGCTTTTAACCACAAATGAACTCAAACCCTGGTTTTGTCCCAAAGCCAAAGAACTCCAAATCCAACAGCAAATGGTCTGAGCCGTGATCCGGGGCCATGCAGGTGCACCTCTCTAGCACACCAAATAGGCGCACCTCACTGACGCACCAGACAGGCGCACCATGCAGCCGCACTGGACATGCGCAAAGCCCATGAAGCCCACTAAGGCCCATGAAGGCCCATGAAAGCCCATGAAGCCCACTAAAGCCCATGAAGCCCACCAAAGCCCAAGCAAGCCCACTTAGGCCCACGAAGGCCCACAATAATTCAACCCATTTCTTCTTCTTCTTCTTCTAAACGATCCAGCCAACGACCATGATCGAACCCATCATTTCCCTCCATTCTCATCTCATCCAGTCGTCTCACCACGTTGCCCAACAGTAGCCAGGCTCGAGCCCTTCACGAACCGGTGCCACCGGATGCATCATCGCGAACTCGGACAACCGTTGATCACTATCGACGCGTGGGTAGGCAAGATGGAGGTACGTGGGGGACAACATGGTGCTTACGAGATGCTGGTTGTTAGGGGAATCACTGGTTTGTTACGGGAGGTTGGTCATTGGGATTTTGTCGGGTTCTGTTATGGGGTGTTACGTGTTGTTATGGGTTCACCTATAAAAGGAGCGGCAGTGGAAAGGAAAAGAAAAACGAGAAAAAACAGAGAAGAGAGAGCGAGAGAAAAGGGGAGGAAGAGATAAGGAGAGAGTTCCTGGAAGAGAGAGGAGGTTCGTAAAGGTGAGGAACCAGAATTTTCAGCCTCTTCCGGCGAGCAACGAAGGCAAAGCGCATTACCAAGTATGCCCTACTCAGACTTCTATTCACTTCAACTATAGCTTCCTAGGACTCCCTCTGTCTTCCTTGATCGATTCCAACTAGTCTAGAGGTTTCCTCTGGTCGAAAATTACCCCCAGGCCTTGCCAGAGCCATTTTCTGGTGATCTAGGTGGGGGTGCTAGTCCAGGGCACGACCCTAGCCCCAGAGCTTAGGTTCTCCTCCCTAGACCTCCCTCTTGCATCTCCGCCCGTCGAAACGCCACTTCACTACCTCCTGGAGCCTCCACCAGAAGGTCGTCGGAGTCGCAGCGTCCCGCCGTCGCCGGAGAAGACGACTGGAACCAGAGAAGAGACGCATGCCTCCAGCCCCACCGTGCTACTCCGAGCATCCAGAAAGCTTCCATGGCCGGCCCCCAGTGCTCCGGAGTCTTCAGATTCAAGCCACGAGCCTTGGACAGCCACCGTAGTCGAGCTCACTAGAGAAGGATCACGTCGACGGTGAGTTTGGTTCGAGGATGGGGGAAGTGTCCCATTCCCGCTTCTGGAAGTGGGGAAATGCTCCTCTCAACATGCCAAAGCCTCCAAGACCTCTGGATCATGCACCGCAGCCCTCCAGTAGCCCCTTTTCTTCTCCGATGCTGTCGTTGGAGTGCTCCGATGGCGAGGGAGGTGGGAGGCCCACTCCCGCCGTTAAATCCCTGTTCCAAACCGTTGGATCTCTTTTCCTCCTTCTCTTCTTGCTTCCCTTGGGGTCTGATCTTAGATCAGGCCATGGGATAGCCTCTGAGTGTCCCTCCGGCAGTCGTCGACGCGGGGGGGGGGGGGGGGGGGGGGG
>JAMKQA010003546.1:0-11218 GCA_024699735.1 Posidonia australis
CCGGAGGAGATCCGAGTCATTGGTTCCTTATATCCTAGGACCAACTATCCTTCTTTCCTTTTCTCGAGACTCCTCTGATGCAGAGGTGGTCCGAGTCGTTGGTTCCTTATATCCTAGGGCCAACTATCCTTCTTTCCTTGTCTCGGGACTCCTCTAATCCGGTGGTAATCCGAGTCGTTGCTTCCATATATCCTAGGACCAACTATCCGTCTTTCCATTTCACGGGACTCCTCCGATCCGGAGGTGAACTGAGTCGTTGGTTCCTTATCTCCAAGGACCAACTATCCTTCTTTCCTTTTCTGGAGACACCCTTGATCCGGAGGTGATCCGAGTTGTTAGTTCCTTATATCCTAGGACCAACTATCCTTCTTTCCTTGTCTCGGGACTCCTCTGATCCAGAGGTGATCCGAGTCGTTGCTTCCATATATCCTAGGACCAACTATCCGTCTTTCCATTTCACGGGACTCCTCCGATCCAGAGGTGAACCGAGTCGTTGGTTCCTTATCTCCTAGGACCAACTATCCTTCTTTCCTTTTCTGGAGACACCCTTGATCCGGAGGTGATCCGAGTTGTTAGTTCCTTATATCCTTGGACCAACTATCCTTTTTTCCTTTTCACGGGACTCCTCTGATCCGGAGGTGATCCGAGTCGTTGGTTCCTCATATCCTAAGACCAACAATCCTTCTCTCCTTGTCTCGGGACTCCTCCGATCCGGAGGTGATCCGAGTCGTTGGTTCCTTATATCCTAGGACCAACAATCCTTCTTTCCTTTTTTCGGGATATCTCTGATCTGGAGGTGATCCGAGTCGTTGGTTCCTTATATCCTAGGACCAACTATCCATCATTCCTTGTCTCGGGACTCCTCTGATCCGGTGGTGATCTGAGTCGTAGGTTCCTTTTATCCTAGGACCAACTATCCTTCATTCCTATTCTCAGGACTCCTCTGATCTGGAGGTAATCCGAGTCGTTGGTTCCTTACATCCTAGGACCAACTATCCTTCTTTCCTTTTCTCGGGACTCCTCTAATCCGGTGGTGATCCGAGTCGTTGGTTCCGTATATCCAGGGACCAACTATCCTTCATTCCTTTTCTCGGGACACCCTTGATCTGGTGGTGATCCGAGTCGTTGGTTCCTAATATCATAGGACCAACTATCCTTCTGTCCTCTTCTCGAGAGACCCCAGTTCTGGAGGTGATCCGAGTTATTGGTTCCTTAAATCCTAGGACCAGCTATCCTTTTTTCCTTTTCTCGGGACTCCTCTGATCCGAAGGTGATCCGAGTTGTTGATTCCTTATATCCTAGGACCAACCATCCTTCTATCCTTTTCTCGGGACTCCTCTGATCCGGAGGTGATCCGAGTCGTTGGTTCCTTATATCCTAGGACCAACTATCCTTCTTTCTTTTCTCGGGACACCTCTTATCTAGAGGTGATTCGAGTCGTTGGTTCCATATATCCGTGGACCAACTATCCTTCTTTCCTTGTCTCGGGACTCCTCTGATCTAGAGGTGATCCGAGTCGTTGGTTCCTTATATCCTAGGACCAACTATCCCTCTTTCCTTTTCTCTAGACTCCTCTGATCCGGTGGTGATCCGAGTCGTTCGTTCCTTATATCCTAGGACCAACTATCCGTCTTTCCTTGTCACGGGACTCCTCTAATCCAGAGGTGATCCAAGTCGCTGGTTCCATATTTTCTAGGACCAACTATCCTTCCTTCCTTTTCTCGTGACTCCTCTAATCTGGAGGTGATCCGAGTCGTTTGTTTCATCTATCCTAGGACCAAAAATCCTCCTTTCCTTTTCTCGAGACAAACTTGATCTGGAGGTGATCCGAGTTGTTGGTTCCATATATCCTAGGACCTACTATCCTTTTTTCCTTTTCTCGGGACACCACTGATCCGAAGGTGATCCGAGTCGTTGGTTCTTTATATCCAAGGACCAACTATCCTTCTTTCCTTGTATCGGGACTCCTCTGATCCGGAGGTGATCCGAGTCGTTGGTTCCTCATATCCTAGGACCAACAATCCTTCTTTCCTTGTCTCGGGACACTTCCGATCCGGAGGTGATCCGAGTCCTTGGTTCCTTATATCCTAGGACCAACTATCCTTCTTTCCTTTTCTCGGGACTCCTCAGATCCGGAGGTGATCCGAGTCGTTAGTTGCTTATATCCTAGGACCAACTATCCTTCTTTCCTTGTCTCGGGACTCCTCTGATCCGGTGGTGATCTGAGTCGTCGGTTCCTTATATCCTAGGACAAACTATCCTTCTTTCCTTTTCACGGGACTCCTCTGATCCGGAGGTAATCCCAGTAGTTGGTTCCTTATATCCTAGGATCAACTATCCATATTTCCTTTTCTTGGGACTCCTCTGATCCGGATGTAATCCGAGTCGTTGGTTCCTAATTTCCTTGGACCGACTATCCTTCTTTCCTTTTCTCGGGACACCCCTGATCCGGAGGTGATCCATGTCGTTGGCTCCTTATATCCTAGGACCAACTATCCTTCTATCCTTTTCTCGAGACACCCCTGATCCGGAGGTGATACGAGTTTTTGGTTCCTTATATCCTAGGACCAACAATCCTTTTTTCCAATTCTCGTGACGCCTCCGATCCGAAGGTGATTCGAGTCGTTGGTTCCATATATACTAGCGCCAACCATCCTTCTTTCCTTTTCTCAGGGCTCCACCGATCCGAAGGTGATCCGAGTCGTTGGTTCCATATATCCTAGGACTAACCATCCTTCTATCCTTTTCTCGGGACTCCTCTGATTCGGAGGTTATCTGAGTCATTGGTTCCTTATATCCTAGGACCTACTGTCTTCCTTCCTTTTCACGGGACTCCTATCATCCGGAGGTGATCCGAGTCGTTGGTTCCTTATATCCTAGCACCAACTATCCATCTTTCCTTGTCTCGGGACTCCTCCGATCCGGTGGTGATCCGAGTCGTTGGTTCCTTATCTCCTAGAACCAACTAAACTTTTTTTCCTTTTCTCGGGACTCCTCTGATCCGGAGGAGCTCTGAGTCGTTGGTTCCTTATATCCTTGGAGCAACCATCCATCTTTCCTATTCTCAGGACTCCTCTGATCCGAAGGTGATCCGAGTCGTTGGTTCCTTATATCCTAGGACCAACAATCCTTCTTTCCGTTTCTTGGGGCTCCTCTGATCTGGTGGTGATCCGAGTCGTTGGTTCCTTATATCCAAGGACCAACTATCCTTCTTTCCTTTTCTCGGGACTCCTCTGTTACAGAGGATATCCAAGTCGTTGGTTCCTTATATCCTAGGACCGACAATCCCTATTTCCTTGTCTCGGGACTCCTCTAATCCAGAGGTGATCCGAGTCGTTTGTTCCTTATATCCTAGGACCAAATATCCTTCTTTCCTTGTCTCGGGACTCCTCTGATCTGGAGGTGATCCGAGTCGTTGGTTCCTTTTATCTAAGGACCAACTATCCTTCTTTCCTTTTCTCGGGACTCCTTTTAATCGGAGGTGATCCGAGTCGTTGGTTCCTTATATCCTAGGACAAACAATCGTTGTTTCCTTGTCTCGAGACTCCTCTGATCCGGAGGTGATCCAAGTCGTTGGTTCCTCATATCCAAGGACCAACAATCCTTCTTCCCTTTTCTTGGGACTCCTCCGATCCGGTGGTGTTCGAGACGTTGGTTCCCTATATCCTAGGACCAACTATCCTTTTTTCCTTGTCTCGAGACTCATCAGATCCGATGGTGATCCGAGTCGTTGGTTCCATATATCTTAAGACCAACTATCCTTCTTTCCTTGTCTCAGGACTCCTCGGATCCAGAGGTGATCCAAGTCGTTGGTTCCTTATATTCATGAACCAACTATCCTTCTTTCCTTTTCTCTAGACTCCTCTGAACCGGTGGTGATCCGAGTCGTAGGTTCCATATATCCTAGGACAAACTATCCTTCTTTCCTTGTTTCGGGACTCCTCTGATCCGGTGGTGATCCGAGTCGTTGGTTCCTTATATCCGAGGACCAACTATCCTTCTTTCCTTTTCTCGGGATTCCTCTGATCCAGAGGTGATCCGAGTCGTTGGTTCCTTATATCCTTGGACCAACCATCCAACTTTCCTTTTCTCGGGACACCTCTGATCCGGAGGTGATTCGAATCGTTGGTTCCTTATATCCTTGGACCAACTATCCCTCTTTCCTTTTCTCAGAACACCCCGGATCTGGAGGTGATCCATGTCGTTTGTTCCTTATATCCTAGGACCAACTATCCTTCTGTCCTTTTCTCGAGACACCCCTGATCCGGAGGTAATCCGAGTTGTTGGTTCCTTATATCCTAGGACCAACTATCCTTTTTTCCATTTCTCTAGACTCCTCCGATCCGGAGGTTATCCGAGTCGTTGGATCCACATATCCTAGGACCAACCACCCTTCTTTCCTTTTCTAGGGACCCCTGTGATCCGGAGGTTATCCGAGTCGTTGGTTCCTTATATCCTAGGACGAACCATCCTTCAATCCTTTTCTCGGGACTCTTCGGATCCGTAAGTGATCCGAGTCGTTGGTTCCTTATATCCTTGGACCGACTATCCTTCTTTCCTTAACTCGGGACTCCTCTGATCTGGAGGTGATCCAAGTCATTGGTTCCTTATATCCTAGGACCAACAATCCATCATTCCTTCTCTCGGGACACCTCTGATCCGGAGGTGATCCGAGTCGTTGGTTCCTTATATCCTAGGACCAACTATCTTTTTTCCACTTCCCGAAACTCCTCAGATCCGGAGGTGATATTGGTCGTTGGTTCCATATATCCTAGGACCAACCACCCTTCTTTCCTTCTCTAGGGAGACCTGTGATCCGGAGGTGATCCGAGTCGTTGGTTCCTTATATCCTAGGACCAACCATCCTTCTATCCTTTTCTCGGGATTCTTCGTATCCGTAGGTGATCCGAGTCGTTGGTTCCTTATATCCTAGGACCGACTATACTTCTTTCCTTATCACAGGACTCCTCTGATCCGAAGGTGATGCGAGTCGTTGGTTCCTTATATCCTAGGACCAACTATCCTTCTTTCCATGTCTCGAGACTCCTCCGATCCGGAGGTGATCCGAGTCGTTGGTTCCTTATATGCTAGAACCAACTAACCATTTTTCCTTTTCTCGGGACTCCTCTGATCCGGGGGAGCTCCGAGTTGATCGTTCCTTATAACCTAGGAGCAACCATCCTTTTTTCCTTTTCTCGGGACTCCTCTGATCCAGAGGTGATCCGAGTCGTTGGTTCCTTATATCCTAGGACCAACAATCCTTCTTTCCATTTCTCGGGACTCCTCTGATCTAGTGGTGATCCAAGTCGTTGGTTCCTTATATCCTATGACCAACTATCCTTCTTTCCTTTTCTCGGGACTCCACTAATACTGAGGTTATCCAAGTCGTTGGTTCCTTATATCCTAGGACCAACTATCCTAGTTTCCTTGTCTCGGGACTCCTCTGATCCGGAGGTGATCCGAGTCGTTGGTTCCTTGTATCCTTGGACCAACTATCGTTCTTTCCTTGTCTCGGGACTCCACTGATCTGGAGGTGATCCGAGTCGTTGGTTCCTTTTATCCAAGGGCCAACTTTCCTTCTTTCCTTTTCTCGGGACACCTCTGATCCGGAGGTGATCCGAGTCGTTGGTACCTTATATCCTTGGACCAACAATCGTTCTTTCCATGTCTCGAGACTCCTCTGAACCGGAGGTGATCCGAGTCTTTGGTTCCATATATCCAAGGACCAACTATCCTTCTTTCCTTTTCTCCGGACTCCTCTGAACCGGTGGTGATCCGAGTCGTTGGTTCCATATATCCTAGGACAAACTATCCTTCCTTCCTTCTCTCGGGATTCCACTGATCCAGAGGTGATCCGAGTCGTTGGTTCCATATATCCTAGGACCAACCATCCATCTTTCCTTTTCTCGGGACACCTCTGATCCGGAGGTGATTCGAGTCGTTGGTTCCTTATATCCTTGGACCAACTATCCGTGTTTCCTTTTCTCGGAACAACCCTGATCTGGAGGTGATCTGAGTCGTTTGTTCCTTATATCCTAGGACCAACAATCCTTCTGTCCTTTTCTCGAGACACCCCAGATCCGGAGGTGATCCGAGTTGTTTGTTCCTTATATCCTAGGACCAACTATCCTTTTTTCCTTTTCTCAGGACTCCTCTAATCCGGAGGTTATCCGAGTCGTTGGATCCATATATGCTAGGACCAACCATCCATCTTTCGTTTTCTATGGACACCTGTGATCCGGATGTGATCCGAGTCCTTGGTTCCTTATATCCTAGGACCATTTGTCCTTCAATCCTTTTCTCGGGACACTTCGGATTAGTAGGTGATCCGAGTCGTTGGTTCCATATATCCTCGGACCGACAATCCTTATTTCCTTATCTCGGGACACCTTTGATCCGGAGGTGTTCCGAGTCGTTGGTTCCATATATCCTAGGACCAACCATCCATCTTTACATGTCTCGGGACTCCTCTAATCCGGAGGTGATCCAAGTCGTTGGTTCCTTATATCCTAGGACCAACTATCTTTTTTCCTTTTCTCAGAACTCCTCCGATCCGGAGGTGATCCGAGTAGTTGGTTCCTTATATCCAAGGACCAACCATCCTTCTCTCCTTTTCTCGGGACTCCACTGACCCAGAGGTGATCCGAATCGTTGGTTCCTTATATCCAAGGACCAACCATCCTTCTTTCCATGTCTCGGGACTCCCCAGATCCGGAGGTGATCCGATTCGTTGGTTCCTTATATCCTGGGACCAACTATCCATCTTTCCTTTTCGCAGGACTCCTCTGATCCGGTGGTGATCCAAGTCATTGGTTCCATATATCCGAGGACCAACAATCCTACTTTCATTGTCTCGGGACTCCTCTGATCTAGAGGTGATCCGAGTCGTTGGTTCCTTATATCCTTGGACCAACTATCCTTCTTTCCTTTTCTCGGGACTCCTCTGATCCGGTGGAGATCCGAGTCGTTGGTTCCTTATATCCTTGGACCAACAATCCTTCTTTCCTTTTCACGGAACTCCTCTGATCCGGTGGTGATCTGAGTCGTTGTTTCCAAATATCCTAGGACGAACTAACCTTCTTTCCTTTTCACGGGACTCCTCCGATCTAGAAATGTTCTGAGTCGTTGGTTCCTTATATCCAAGGACCAACTGTCCTTCATTCCATTTCTCGGGACTCCTCTGATCAAGAGGTGATCCGTGTCGTTGGTTCCTTATATCCTAGGGCAAACTATCCTTCTTTCCTTTTCTCGGGACTCCTCTGATCCGGAGGTGATCCGTGTCATTGGTTCCTTATGTCCTAGGACAAACTATCCTTCTTTCCTTTTCACGGGACTCCATTGATCCGAAGGTGATCCGTGTCGTTGGTTCATTATATCCTAGGACAAACTATCCTTCTTTCCTTTTCTCGGAACTCCTCTGATCCGGATGTCATCCGAGTCGTTCGTACCTTATATGCTTGGACCAACTATCCTTCTTTCCTATTCTCGGGACTCCTCTGATCCGGAGGTGTTCCGAGTCGTTCGTTCCTTATATCCTAGGACCAACAATCCTTCTTTCCTTTTCTCGGGACTCCTCTGATCTGGAGGTGTTCTGAGTCGTTGGTTCCCTAAATCCTAGGACCAACTATCCATTTTTCCTTTTCTCGAGACTCCTCTGATCCGATGGTGATCAGAGTCGTTGGTTCCTTATATCCTAGGACCTACAATCCTACTTTCCTTGTCTCGGGACTCCTCTGATCCGGAGGTGATCCGAGTCGTTGGTTCCTTATATCCTAGGACCAACTATCCTTCTTTCCTTTTCTCGGGACTCCTCTGATCCGGAGGTGTTACGAGTCGGTGGTTCCTTATATTCTAGGACCAAAAATCCTTCTTTCCTTTTCTCAGGACTCCTCTGATCCGGATGTCTTCCAAGTCGTTGGTCCCCTAAATCCTAGGACCAACTATCCATTTTTCCTTTTCTCGGGACTCCTCTGATCCGGAGGTGATCCGAGTCGTTGGTTCCTTATATCCTAGGACCAACTAATCTTCTTTCCATGTCTCGGGACTCCTCTGATCCGGAGGTGATCCGAGTCGTTGGTTCCTTATATCCTAGGACCAACTATCGTTTTTCCTTTTCTCGGAACTCTTCCGATCTGGAGGTGATCCGAGTCGTTCGTTCCATATATCCTAGGACCGACTATCCTTCTATCCTTTTCTCGGGACTCCTCTGATCCAGAGGTGATCCGTGTCGTTGGTTCCATATATCCTAGGACAAACTATCCTTCTTTCCTTTTCACGGGACTCCTCTGATCCGAAGGTGATTCGTGTCGTTGGTTCCTTATATCCTAGGACAAACTATCCTTCTTTCCTTTTCTCGGAACACCTCTGATCCAGAGGTCATTCGAGTCGTTCGTTCCTAATTTGCTTGGACCAACTATCCTTCTATCCTTTTCTCGGGACTCCTCTGATCCGGAGGTGTTCCGAGTCGTTGGTTCCTTATATCCTAGGACCAATAATCCTTCTTTCCTTTTCTCGGGACTCCTTTGATCTGGAGGAGTTCCGAGTCGTTGGTTCCCAAAATCCTAGGACCAACTATCCATTTTTCCTTTTCTCGGGACTCCTCTGATCCGGTGGTGATCCGAGTCGTTGGTTCCTTATATCCTAGGACCAACAATGCTACTTTCGTTGTCTCGGGAATCCTCTGATCCAGAGGTGATCCGAGTCGTTGGTTCCTTATATCCTAGGACCAACAATCCTTCTATCCTTTTCTCGGGACTCCTCTGATCCGGATGTTTTCCGAGTCGTTGGTCCCCTAAATCCTACGACCAACTATCCATTTTTCCTTTTCTCGGGACTCCACTGATCCGGAGGTGATCCGAGTCGTTGGTTCCTTATATCCTAGGACCAACTAATCTTCTTTCCATGTCTCGGGACTCCTATGATCCGGAGGTGATCCGAGTCGTTGGTTCCTTATATCCTAGGACCAACATTCCTTCTTTCCTTTTCTCGTGACTCCTCTGATCCGGATGTTTTCCGAGTCGTTGGTCCCCTAAATCCTAGGACCAACTATCCATTTTTCCTTTTCTCGGGACTCCACTGATCCGGTGGTGATCCGAGTCGCTGGTTCCTTATATCTTTGGACCAACTATCCTTCATTCCATGTCTCGGGACTCCTCTGATCCAGAGGTGATCCGTGTCATTGGCTCCTTATATCCAAGGACGAACTACCCATCTTTCCGTTTCTCGGGGCTCCTCTGATCCGGTGGTGATCCGAGTCGTTGGTTCCTTATATCCTAGGACCAATTATCCTTCTTTCCTTGTCTCGGGACACCTCTGATCCGGAGGTGATCCGAGTCGTTGGTTCCATATATTCTAGTACCAACCAACCTTCATTCCTTTTCTCGGGACTCCTCCGATCCAGAGGAGATCCGAGTCGTTGGTTCCTTATATCCTAGGACCAACTATTCCTTTTCTCGGGACACCCCTGATCTGGAGGTCATCCGAGTTGTTGGTTCCTTATATCCAAGGAACAACTATCCTTTTTTCCTTTTCTCAAGACTCCTCTGATCCAGAGGTTATCCGAGTCGTTGGTTCCATATATCCATGGACCAACCATCCTTCTTTCCTTTTCTCGGGACTCCTCTGATCCAGAGGTGATCCGAGTCGATGGTTCCTTATATCCTAGGACCAACCATCCTTCTATCCTTTTCTCGGGACTCTTCGGATCTGGAGGTGATCCGAGTCGTTGGTTCCAAATATCCTAGGACCGACTATCCTTCTTTCCATTTCTCGGGCCTCCTCTGATCCGGAGGTGATCCGAGTCGTTGGTTCCTTATATCCTAGGACCAACTAATCTTCTTTCCATGTCTCGGGACTCCTCTGATCCGGAGGTGATACGAGTCGTTGGTTCCTTATATCCTAGGACCAACTATCGTTTTTCCTTTTCTCGTAACTCTTCCAATCTGGTGGTGATCCGTGTCGATGGTTCCAAATATCCAAGGACCGACTATCCTTCTATCCTTTTCACGGGACTCTTCCGATCCAGAGGTGATCCGTGTCGTTGGTTCCTTTTATCCTAGGACCAACTATTCCTTTTCTCGGGACACCCCTGATCCGGAGGTCATCTGAGTCGTTTGTTCCTAATATCCTAGGACCAACTATCCTTCGGTCCTTTTCTCGAGACACCCTTAATCCAGAGATGGCCCATGTTGTTGGTTCCTTATATCCAAGGAACAACTATCCTTTTTTCCTTTTCTTAGGACTCCTCAGATCCAGAGGTTATCCGAGTCGTTGGTTCCATATTTTCATGGACCAACCATCCTTCTTTCCTTTTCACGGGACTCCTCTGATGCAGAGGTGATCCGAGTCGATGGTTCCTTGTATCCTAGGACCAACCATCCGTCTATCCTTTTCTCAGGACTCTTCGGATCTGGAGGTGATCCGAGTCGTTGGTTCCAAATATCCTAGGACCGACTATCCTTCTTTCCTTTTCTCGGGACTCCTCTGATCCGGAGGTGATCCGAGTCGTTGGTTCCTTATATCTGAGGACCAACTAATCTTCTTTCCATGTCTCGGGACTCCTCTGATCCGGAGGTGATCCGAGTCGTTGGTTCCTTATATCCTAGGACCAGCTATCGTTTTTCCTTTTCTCGGAACTCTTCCGATCTGGAGGTGATCCGAGTCGGTGGTTCCAAATATCCTAGGACCGACTATCCTTCTATCCTTTTCTCGGGACTCCTCTGATCCAGAGGAGATCCGTGTCGATGGTTGCTTATATCCTAGGGCAAACTATCCTTCTTTCCTTTTCTCGGGACTCCTCTGATCTAAAGGTGATCCGTGTCGTTGGTTCCATTCATCCTAGGACAAACTATCCTTCTTTCCTTTTCACGGGACTCCTCTGATCCGGAGGTGATCCGTGTCGTTGGTGCCTTATATCCTAGGACAAACTATCCTTCTTTCCTTTTCTCAGAACTCCTCTGTTCCAGAGGTCATCCGAGTCGTTCGTTCCTTATATGCTTGGACCAACTATCGTTCTTTCCTTTTCTCGGGACAGCTCTGATCTAGAGGTGTTCCGAGTCGTTGGTTCCTTATATCCTAGGACCAACAATCCTTCTTTCCTTTTCTCGGGACTCCTCTGATCTGGAGGTGTTCCGAGTCGTTGGTTCCCTAAATCCTAGGACCAACTATACATTTTTCCTTTTCTCGGGACTCCTCTGATCCGGTGATGAACCAAGTCGTT